>CM072152.1:2880891-3125604 GCA_036850595.1 Rhyacichthys aspro
GATCAGAGGGCTCTCTGTCCCTTGCGCTCTTGTCAGATGAGGCGGACATCGGTGCTTCCCCCGAGTGTCTTGATGACGCCTCTTCCCTGGCCACCTCCACCTCAGCACAATTTTTTGCAGCGCTCCTCCCCCTGATGTGCTGTTTGAGGAGTTGCTCGAGTTTGTCACCAGGGCGGTGGCATGGCTCAATATTGATTGGCCGCAGGACCAGGGCTCCCCCAAACACTCCAGACTGGATGACAAGTTTCAGTCGAGTGGCCAGAGGGAGAGATCTCAGCGGCGGTCTCTCCCCTTCTTTGATGAAGGGGAGAGACCGCAAGCTCCTCGCGGAGTAATCCATATTCGTCCCGCGTCTTCATCCCGTCAACGCTGATATATTCAGCTATTGTCGGGGTGGGGACGCGGGGGTATGGGGCGATGCCCCAGGTTGAAGAGGCGCTCGTGGGCTACCTCTCTCCGGGGACATCTTCCTCCCTCTGCAAACCTACCCTCCCCACCAAGCCTTGCCGTGTTACATCATCGCTGGTGGTGAAGGTGTTTCAAGCAGCGGGTCAGGCTGTTGCTGCCCTGCACACTATGACTGTGTTGCAGGTGTATCAGGCTGACCTGCTACAGGATCTGAGCATGGGGGGGTCTGTAGATCAGGAGGCGTTTTTAGAGCTGCGCTGAGCCACTGACCTCTCTCTCAGAGCGACAAAGCAGACGGCCCGGGCTATTGGCCGTTCTATGGCTGCTTTGGTTGCTACAGAGAGGCACCTGTGGTTCAACCTCACGGGCATCAAGGAGAAGGACCTGTTATGGCCAGAGAGGTAGGGGGACCCAGAAAGCAGACAGAGACAATCAGGTAACAGAGGCAAATTTATTTGAACAAAGGTTAGAGACTGATGTGGCTGGCAATCAAAGCTCAGAATAGGGGCGAGGCTGGATGAGGCAGACAGACTGGAGCTGGAGATCCTAAGATGGCTGCCGAGGCTCTGGACAGACTGAGTGGGCGCTGAAGAAGTTGGTAGATGCAGACTGAATGGCTGGCATGCACGGAGATCACTGAGGTTAACTGACAATCTGGCAGAGAAGTGGAGAGGAGCCTGGGTCTTAGTACTGCAGCAGATGAGTAGATTGATTGCAGGTGTGCAGTCCAGCCCGGGAGCAGGAGCAGAAGGAGGAGCCACGCCCACAGCAGAGACAGACAAAGGGAGGGGAAGAAGAAACAAAAAAAACACAGAGGGCTAAAGACCTTAACAGTACCCCCCCTAACGGATGCCACTAGGCGGACGAGGCTCGTCAGGATGGAAGCAATGGAACTCTCTCACAAGGGCCGGATCAAGAATCAGAGAACGAGGAACCCAGCAGCGTTCCTTGGGTCCGTACCACTCCCAGTCCACCAGATACTGGAGACCCCGCCCTCTGCGGCGGACATCCAGTACACGACTGACGGTATAAGCAGGATGAGGGGGTGCGGCCGGTGGGGACAAGTCACTGAAAGCAACTGGTTTAAGTTGAGACACATGACAAGATGGGTGGACCCGAAGAGTCCGTGGCAGTTTAAGCTTCACAGCAACTGGGTTGATGACAGATAAAATCTGGGGTACGGTGGCGATCAGCAACCCGGTGGTTCCTCTCAGCAGTCTGGAGAAGTGCCCTGCGGGTGTCAGCCCAGACTCTATGGCAGCGGTTAAGGTGTACCTGAACAGATGGGACAGCAATGTCCTTCTCCTCAGCTGGAAATAAAGGAGGCTGGTACCCGAGAGAACACTCAAAAGGAGAGAGGCCAGTGGCTGAAGAAGTGAGAGAGTTGTGTGAGTATTCAACCCAGACCAGGTGGGAACTCCACGCAGATGGATTGCGTCCCACAACGCAGCGAAGAGCAGCCTTCAAGTCCTAGTTGGCGTGCTCAGTTTGCCATTAGTCTGCGGGTGATATCCAGAGGAAAGGCTCACATTAGCTCCCAATGCCTTACAGAAAGATCTCCATACCTGACATATGAACTGAGGTCCACGGTCAGAAACTATGTCGGCAGGGATGCCATGGATGCGGAACACGTGCTGGACCAAGAGATCTGCCGTCCTCTCGAGCTGTAGGGAGCTTGGAGAGAGCTACAAAGTGAGCAGACTTAGAGAAACGGTCAACAATTGTTAAAATAACAGTGTTACCATTCGATGGGGGTAAACCAGTAACAAAGTGAACAGCAATATGAGACCAAGGCTAGGCACGGGAAGTGGACGAAGCTGTCCTACTGGTTGCAGATGAGAGGCCTTGTTGCATGCACATACAGAACAAGCAGCCGTATATTCTCTAACATCTGAGTCCATGGAAGGCCACCAAAATCATCGACGGAGTAGAGATAAAGTGCGATGGGTCCCTGGGTGACAGGCCAAACGAGAATTGTGTCCCCACTGCAAAACTTGAGATCTGACAGCACTGGGGACATAAAGCTTGTCTGTAGGTCTTTGGTCTGGGCCTGGATCATCTTGTTGAGCAGCTCGGACCGCTGACTCCACCTCCCAGACTAAGGTACCCACAACATTGGAAGCTGGAAGGATAGTGTCGGGTGAAGTTGGAGTCTCTCCAAAGACAAACTGCCGAGAAAGGGCATCGGGCTTTTGATTCTTGGATCCAGGACGGTAGGTTAAGGTGAACTTAAAACGGGAAAAAAATAGAGCCCAACGAGTCTGCCGTGAGTTCAGCCTCTAAGCATTTTGGATGTAGGCCAGGTTTTTATGATCCGTCCAGACAATGAAAGGTTGCTCAGCCCCCTCCAGCCAATGCTGCCACTCCTCCAAGGCCAATTTTACTGCCAGAAGTTCTCTATTTCCAACATTGTAGTTCTGCTCCGCTGGGGAAAGACGTCTAGAGAAAAAGGCGCAGGGATGAAGTTTTTGGTCTTCACTGGAGCGCTGCGAAAGGACAGCACCTACACCACCTTCAGAAGCGTCCACCTCTACCACAAACTGCCTGGTCGGATTAGGTTGGACTAGGATTGGTGCAGAAACAAACCTTTGTTTCAGGTCTGCAAAGGTGTGAGCAGCCTCTGGGGTCCAGGAAAAAGGAACAGAGGGAGAAGTGAGTTTAGTTAGAGGTGCTGCTATCTTGCTATAATCCCTAATGAAGCAGTGGGAGAAGTTGGCGAAGCCTAAAAAGCATTGGAGCTGCTTTCTGGTAGTGGGTATGGGCCATTTTTCAACCGCAGAGATCTTACTGGGATCAGGTCTCACCTTACCACCCTCAAGGATGTAACCCAGAAATGACACAGATGGGGCATGGAATTCGCACTTCTCAGCTTTTACAAATAGCTTGTTCTCCAGAAGCCGTTGCAAGACCTGGCGAACATGGGACCTGTGTTCATTCAAACTGCGGGAAAAAATAAGAATGTCGTCAAGGTACACAAATACAAAGCGGTTCAGGAAATCCCGCAAGACGTCATTCACCAAGGCTTGGAAGACTGCTGGAGCATTGGTAAGTCCGAATGGCATAACCAGATACTCAAAGTGACCTAGGGGAGTGTTGAATGCAGTCTTCCACTCATCTCCTTCTTTTATCCGTACCAAGTGGTAGGCGTTCCGGAGGTCCAGTTTGGTGAAGATTGTTGCTCCCTGGAGAGGCTCAAAAGCAGAGGAAATCAAAGGCAGAGGGTATTTGTTCTTAATAGTAATACCGTTGAGACCATGGTAATCTATACAAGGGCGAAGTGTCTTATCTTTCTTATCGACGAAGAAAAAACCAGCACCATGGGGAGAAGAAGAAGGTCGAATAATACCTGCTGCCAGTGAGTCCTTGATGTAGACCTCCATAGCTTGTCTATCAGGCCCTGTTAGGTTGTATAGATGACCACTTGGTAGAGAGGCTCCTGGAAGCAGATCTATGGCAGTCATAGGGCCAGTGGGGTGGTAAAGAGAGAGCCCTTTCTTTGTTAAAAACTTCCCCAAGGTCATGGTAAATGGCAGGTACCAATGTCAGGTCTGGGGGCTCAAACTTGGTCTCCAAGGCACCCTCTGTGGGAGGAATAGCAGACTGGAGACATGATGAGTGACAAAACGTACTCCAACTTGTGATTTTCCCTGCAGACCAATCAATGACAGGATTATGTAGCTTGAGCCAGGGGAAACCTAAAACCAGGGGACACTGAGGGGAATCAAAAACATAAAAACGAATAGTTTCATGATGGTTTCCTGAAAGGACCAGGTGAAGAGGAGCAGTCTGGTGAGACACACGGGCAAGAAGTATCCCATTAAGGGCTTTGACCACAACAGGTTCACTTAATGGTTCCAGAGAAATGCCAGCTTGTTTAACCAAAGTAGTGTCCAAAAAACTCTGCTCTGCTCCAGAGTCAATTAAAGCCAGAAGGGGTAAGGTTTGTTTCACATAGTAGAGTGAGGCTTGTATTTGGAGTCATGGGATATTAACTAAGTCTGTTTGTTTGCTATCCAGTATTCCCACTCCTACTGGAGAGCTCGCTCTTTTGGCCGGACTGGACAGGTATTAAGGAAATGGCCCAATTGTCCACAATAGAGACACTCACCCGATCTGATCCGTCTCTGGCGCTCAGCAGGAGGTAAACAGGCCCGACCTAACTGCATAGGCTCCTCAGTGGGTGGTGACGAAAGCAGTGGTTGAGGCTGGGAAGAGCGGGGTGGAGCCCTTGGCACAGGAGGGGAGACTGGACATGGTGGTGAAGTGCTATGGACCTTTGAGCTCCTTTCTTATCTCCTTTCACGAAACCGATTGTCTAAACGAATAGACAAAGAAATTAGGGCATCAAGTGATTCAGCAAAGTAAATCAAATACAATATTTATATTAACCAACATACATTAAAACTGCTGTCTCGTATCAATGTATGTTGATACAATATATATATTATATTTATGTAATGTTGCACTAAAGTATTTGACAAAAGGAGGCATTAAAACAATACCATAACACACAGTGCAATTATACAACAACAACAACATCTTAAGGGAATGTGCATTGATGAAGTTTGGTCAATTTGTGAGGTTTTAACCCACTACAAATACATTTAACAGATGTAAACAACATTGAAATAGTAATTGTACATTCTTAAAGGTGTTGACACTTCAAGTAAGTTTGAATAGTTTGAGAACCAAAGCTTAAAAGCCAATGCTAACTGTCCCATTCAAATCAATAGGTCCGGCTAGGCTGGCGGTAGCATTACTTAACTTACGGCAGCGAGTCCATTAAAACCAATGAAGCAGCTAATGCTAACGTTAGCTTTGAACAAACAACACTCACCGATTCCGTTCAATAATCAAACACTCCTTTCAGTCACGAGTAGGGTCGTGGTGGAGGCTCCTACAAGAGAACATTCAGTGTGTTTAATATAAAGCGCTGTCAACATAAATTAAGCGAACCGAAACTTTTAAACATACCTGCAGCAACTTTCCTGTGCGTCCCCTCTGCACCTACCGATGGTGGTTTGAAGTTTGATATAACGGTGTCAATTGGCTCAGCGCGGTCACGTGACTGGGTTGTAATTGGCCAAGCGCAGCCACATGACATCTAACCACATACTCGCCAGAGCAATCAAAATCGCGAGAGGGACAGTGCATAGTGAAAGAGCAAAGGAGAGAAATAGATTTTTTTACCCGGGTTACAAGTAGATTGATTGCAGGTGTGCAGTCCGGACCGGGAGCAGGAGCAGAAGGAGGAGCCACGCCCACAGCAGAGACAAACAAAGGGAGGGGAAGAAGAAACAAAAAAACACAGAGGGCTAGAGACCTTAACAGGACCGCACTTTTCTTCTTGATGCCCCAGTCTCCCCCTCGGGTCTCTTTGGTGACGCGGTAGACGCTGTCGCCGTTACTGCCACATTACTGCCACATATTTCTCCTTGGGTAGTAAGGACTGTCATGGGGGGGATTCAGTTTGCGTGTCGACCTCCGCGCTTCAACAGCGTGGTTCCCAGCGCAGTCTCAGGAGTTAGTGCTCTGTCACCGGGGCGTTGTCCTAGCTCATCTCAATTGTCTGGGGTTGAGACTCGAAGAAAAGCGTTCTCTCTCCTGCCCAGAGGACCACCTATCTGGGGGTGGTCTGGGTTTCGACTGAGATGCGGGCGCGTCTGTTTCCTGCACGTGTCAAGTCCAGGGCTGCATACCCCTCTATGTGGTTCAGACCCTGGTTTCTCACTTTGGGTCCCACTCTAGGTCCATGTTGTCGTCGCAGGATGCTAACGATGGACGCATCCCTCACGGGCTGGGGAGGGGTCTTTGACGGCCATCCAGCTCAGGGTTTATGGAGAGGCCAAATTCTCGCGAGGCACATCAATTGACTTGAGATGAAGGCTGTATATCTGGCTCTGAAATACTTTCTCCAACAGCTCAGGGGTCACCATGTCCTAGTGCATGTGGACAGCACGGCAGTGGTCTCTTATATAAATCGTCAGGGCGGACTGCGTTCGCGCCGCTTTAACTGGCTAGCGCAGCAGCTTCTGCTTTGAGTTCCTCTCCCTCAGGGCGATTTATATCCCCTCAGTTTATGAATGTGGGGGCAGACTTGTTGTCCAGACAGGCTGTGACACACAGGGAATGGAAACTTCACCCCAAAATAGTGAGTCAGATTTGGCTCTGATTGATGGGGTGCCAGTAGGGAGACACCCTCTAGTTACCCGCTTCATTCAAAGGGCTAAATGGCTGAGGCTGCCAGCTAGAGTGTCCCTACTTGGGACCTAACTGTTGCACTTGAGGGCTTGGTGGCTGCCCCTTTTGAACCATTGGAGTCAGCACCTGTCACGGTCCTGACTCTGAAGTTGTTTTTTCTGACAGCCATTACCTCTCTAAAGAGAACTGGGGATTTTTCAGGCTCTGTCAGTTTCGCCATCCTGCCTGGACTTTGCCCCGGCCCTGGTCTAGGTCATTTTGCATCCTCACCCTAATTATCTCCCGAAGGTTCCATTCCCTGCCCTGAATCCTGTTATTCTTGAAGGCTTCTGTCCTCCGCCGTTTACTACGCTGGAGCAGGAGAAGTTTCATTTACTGTGTTCAGTACGTGCTCTCCGGACTTATGTCCACCGCACTGGCCAGTGGCGTAAGTCCGAGCAGCTCTTCTTGTGTTACGGGGGCCTCCAGCAGGGGGCTGCGGCCACTAGGCAGACTATGTCACGTTGGGTGAGGGATGCTATTGCTCTGGCCTATGAGGCGTGTGGTCAGTCTCCGCCTATAGGTGTAAGAGCTCATTCAACTAGAGGGGTGGGTTCTTCAACAGCTCTGGCAAAGGGGGTCCCTCTGCAGCAAATTTGTGATGCGGCGGGCTGGTCCTCTCCGCACACTTTAATCAGATTTTATAGTTTGGATGTCCACGCTACTCTGGGCTTGCATGTCCTTGAGTCTTCATCCCAAAGTCGCGTTTGAGTCCCCTTTGGTCTTACTGCACACAATACACTACCTTGGGGTCCAGACTCTTTCAGTGTGGCGGCATTGGTATTCTCGTTCCCATAGTGTTTGCTACGCAGCATCTCATTCCCGCTTTCTCGGGAACAGGGTTACAGTGAAGTAAGAGAAGATGTGGCTATAGTTTCACAGCACTGACATACCTTCACTTCTCGTGTCTGATCACACACACAAACATAGACAGGATGAGCAAGAGGTGCGGTCATCCAGAACCCCCAGCATGACAGAGGAGGGAACACCGAGGCTCATTAACACCAACTGCCTGGACGTATCCCAACACTCAGTGTGGGGAGTAGGAGCCAATACTCAGTCCATTACGAGAAAGAGACAGACTTCTAAAGGCCATGACCATCTGGAGAGAGCTTAACTGAGTTTGTGAGGGAGGCCGAGACCAGACTCATCAAGCACATTGATAATCAGGTGCCACACATACTGATATTCCTGAATGGTTCAGTTCTGTTGAGTACTGGTTAAATTCCAGTCAAAAGGGGATCTATTGATTTTATGTTACAGTATGTAACTGATCATCTCTTTTATATAATTCCACTAGATGTAGTTAATTTGGGTTCATTTGTTTCAGTTTCCGTCCTTACCTAATGCCAGACTCCTTTGTATACTGAGTAAAGGTTTTGGATTTTCAGCCTGTATATCATGTCTTCTTTATGTGGTTAGCCTTCTGTAGCCCTTTATTCTGCTCACTTTTATTCCATTTCTTTTAACTCGCCTCGCCCTAAAAGGTGCAGAGCTGGCCTGGAGGGTGTGAAGTAGTCACAGAAAGTAACAGAAGATGGCCCAAGTATAATTGTCACAGCTCCATAACAGTAATAGCTGTGTGTTTAGAATTTCACAGTTGAGCTTATTTATGAAATGGCAAGACAGAGCACGAATGGTTATGGTGGCTTGTTTTTTGCTATGTCAGTCATCGAGCAGAAATGACACACCAGGCTGACTGTGGCAGGATTTTGGTGAACTTCCTACCAAATTCTCAGAAAGAAAGTCTAAATGTCATTTACCATTCCTTCTCCCTTTGTCAACTTTAATGGGAAAGTGAAGTTGTCCTAGTTTATGCCATGCAACCTATTGATTTATCCATATTTATCTTTCTTGTTGTCAATGTTTTCAGTGGGCAATTATTTGATTACCATGAGCATAGCCAGATGAGTTCTTGCAGTGTAAAATTCCCTTTGTGACCCTTTGTTGGCGATCAGTGGTCAAGTCTATGCTAACAGTGCATCGAGTGTAGTTCTATTAGCATTTTGGAATATTCTTGCGTACATAATTTCATCCTTTCCTCGTAAAATGAACATAGAACTAGTTCACATGTCTTTATGAACTCGAAGCAGCCCAATTGTTTAATGCAATAAGAATCAGCCTGACAGAAGAAGAACATGATTTTAAGGAAGACTAGGATACAACCGTGCCTTTTCCCTCATGTTGTTCAGAGTCCAGAAAATGTCAGTGCAATGCCGTAGGGAGAGGTGAAAACTCGTATCCAGTGTTGAGATGACATTCGTCCCCTAAGGACAAATGGCTGCATATGAAAAATTGATATGGGGCAGAAAATAGACTCTCAGTCCAATATAGAGGAAAAGGTGACAACGAGACTTGTAAAGGTGGAATCCAAATTAAAGCAGAGGCAATTTACCCCAAATTAATTATTTACAGGGAAAGAGCCTTGTATCAGTTGGTAGACACACAATAACTAAGACACACTCTCGGGCTTGTTTAAGGCTACATCAGAACAAGACTAATGAGCACTGACACGCTGATGGATGGCACAGGGCTGAAACTATTTGTCTACACAGCGCATGTAGTCCGAGAAAAAATGTCTTTGTAAGGATGTTCAGGATTAAGATATACAAGAGTAAATAAATGGCTGTATAGTCTTTACAAGCTTGTTCTTATTCCTTGAGGTTTTAGTTCACATTTTCTTTAGGAATTGAACGTACCCAGTAGTATACTAAATCAGTGCATGACTACAAGCAACCTAACCTTTAAAAGGACAGTTAGGTGTGTTGTAAATGTGGTTGTATTATATACTTTCGAAAGGACTTCTTTTTCTGTAGATTGTCAGCCCACTTTCAGTTTGGAGAAGCAGACAGGAGCAACTAAATAAACCAATGTAATGGAGCCAGTAAAGATATGAGTCTATAGAACCCAATCAAACCAGTACAAAATAATGATATGTTTCATCAAACTAAAGATTAGAGCTTCTACTTCTGAGTTTAACATTAGTCCAGTGGGATCCTGTAATTATCTCACCTCATTAAACATCTTGTGAATGCACTGACAATATTTATGTGAAGTTCATTTTGGTTCCCTTTTCTTTTTTGTCTGAGTAAAACAGATGTAGTCACTGCTGCAATATACACATTCCCAGCATGCTTTTCTGGGGCTATTGATTTAATGTTGAAAAGTTGAAAAATGGGTATGTTTATGTGAGGATGTAATTGTTCTGCTGTCGTGCTCTGAACATTCTTATCTATTAAATTCTTTCTTAGTAAAGCCTAGGCAATGGCTTTTCTGCATGAGTATAACTAAGAAAAAGTTATGCTCATGTATGTGATGTAGACAGCAAAAATAATGCAAAGTTTGTCATTTCGTCATATACCCTGACCGTTTTTTTAAAGATCAGGACATGCTTAATTTGAGACATTTTCCTTTTGCTTCTCTTTTACTATTGTCCAATCAAAAGATAGCAGTGTTTAGCGCCACCCTTTTGTTCGGACAGTCTAGATCAGTGGTGGGCAAACTAAGGCCCGGGGGCCACATGCGGCCCGTTGAGCTGTGTAATGCGGCCTGCCAAGCATTTACAAAGTATTTATAATTTAATATAAAACAGCATATATTTAGCAATTTTCCTTAAATGCCTTGTGCTTTTGCTAAAGCTACCATCATATCTGCATACGGAAAACGTCCATTCACACAAGTTTTTAATATGGAGTTGACAGAGATATTTGACAGATTTGAGATTATTGACTGAAGTCCAGTCAGTACCATATGTCTTATTTGCCAAGAAACTGTTGCAGTTTTCAAAGAACATAATATCTGCCTCCACTTTTCCACCAAACATTATACTAACCAGTCTGTGCAAGAAATGTAAATTTACAGGTTTTCTAATGTAATTAATTCTAGTTTATAGTTTAGTGGTCTGGCCCATCTGTCAGAGTTTAAAACACAGTGTGGCCCTTGAGCCAAAAAGTTTGCCCACCCCTGGTCTAGATAGCCAAGGGGTTACCTAAGTAGCACGGCATGCTATTTTAGGATGCTTCATACCCTTTTGCCAAGTGGAAACTGAAAACTGAAGTGGAGACGGTTTGTTGATCTGACCTGTACCAATCCACTCCCATGGAAACAAGGCTTTAATTGAAACCAACTGAATGAGTGTCTGTCAGTGTCTCTCTCTAACTGCCTTATGTTTAACTGGCAGTCATCTAAGGTTTTTCCCACCTTTAAGATAGGGTAAGATAAGGGTAAACTCAAAACATCAGTCTAATGCAGTTCTCTGTGTGTTCTCTATGTAACGCTTTGAGATCAGAATGTGTTACACATACACAAATACCATCTACAAAATCTTCTGGGTCCATAAAACAAGCTCTCTGTAATTACATATCATGATGTATCTCTGTGGAGTGCTCTCCAAATGCTGATGCCACAACCCCACTGCCTCACAACTCTGGGGAACTGTTCAACAAGCTCACCAATGACAACCGCTCTTAATAAGTCATCCACAAGCAGACTGGATCGGCGCTCAGGGCAGATACATAGATAATCAAAGCATGACAGTAGGTTTTACATTTCAAATAACCCTCGGTGCATTACCAGCAGTTATTTACAGCGTAAGCACTGCTCATTCATTTTTAAACAGGCCCTTAAGGTTTTGCTTGACAGACAAAGCCGGCAAGCAGAAGCAGGAGAATGAACTGTTGTTGTTGTTGGACTCTCAATATGAAACACAGTAATGGCATTGGAAAAAAGTGTTGCAGAATGCATTATTAATGTGTTAATGATGCAATATGTAAAGGTCACGGCCTCTGTCTGCACACAGCCATGTATCATACAGTGTTCCTGTGGATAATGATACACAGGATTGGTGTCGCATTTCCATTTTAGATGTTTAGCAAGCGCTCATATGAGGATTAATAAATGTATGTCTATGAATGACAAAGTAGCGGTAACAATATACATGATTTCCTGTTGTGTTCCACAGGCGACTGGCAGAACAGGAGGTCGGCAGCCATCTTTAATCAGTGCAAAGCTAATGTCTTTGGGATGAGATGATGATCTTTCTTTCTTTCAGTTATTTATTTTCTACTGATTATGTTACATGGCACATCTTTGGACCCTATCCCAGCTGAATTGGGTGTAACATATACAAGATAGTCACCAGTCACGAGTGTTGTTAAGCATTTTTGCCAGAAAGATAGAGATTATTATTATAACTTATTTCCTGTTTCGTCCATGTCTTTGGACGATGGGAGGACGATGGAGTCCATGTACAGAGCCAATCAAGGCACAGGAAGAACACACACACAAATAGTCCATTGCCAGTAGCTTTAGGGATGAAAATTTGATATTCTGTAAAGCAGGAGTCCTATCCACTCTGCCATCATGCAGATATTCATTATAAATTGTATTAGTGTTAACTGGTTAGCGCCTGATTTTGTGGTTTACCAATTCCCACAACTAGGAAAAAAGGGCTGTTTGTAGCGTTCATGGTGGGGTTTCATGATGGAAGCACTAATTCTAATCCACCAAAATTTGTGACATGAGTTCTGATAAGATGGTAACATGGAGGTGCACAAGAGAACTAGAGCTTGGCAGATGTCTTTACTCAGGACAACCCTGATGCTACAGTGATCAGTACAAACAGGATTCTCCCGCTGCCATGTGTCCACAGTCTTGGTGTTGTTGTAGATGTTCATACAGCTGCGTCCCTGCTCTGTTAGCGCTCCAGCTCTCCTCTGACAGCATGTACCTGGTAATCCTCCTCCCTGGCTTCCCCCTGCAGCAGCCCGGTGTAATCTCATTACCTATGCATGTCTCATTAATTCCCGTCATGGCCGAGCGGCCCCGTGCTCCCGTTGTCGCCACCTCACAGGTTCCTCCAGCAACCGCACACAAACCCAGACCTCGGAACAAAGCGGGGGGTGACCAGGGAAAAACGGTGGCTGTGTCGTCCCCACAAATCATTGATGAGGGTCAGAACGCCTCAAACCGAGAGCTCACCTTGGCTTCGGCGTTTTCAGCTCATAAATGAAGAGTGGTGGGGTCCGTGATGGATGGATTGCAACAAAATAAAAAAGAGCTATAGTGTTGTCTGCCATGAGGCTTCTCTTATAGCTGCTGGCCTGAATATGATATAAGGATAAATATGGAGGAGGCACATGACGGGTCATTTATCTGAGCTAATAATAATGCTAATAACGCTCGCAGTGATGTATGTTACATGCATGAGTAGAGCTGTGGAGGTCAATCATATTAATTAAGCCACTCAAGTTGTGTCTGGTATCTGCCTTTAATGAGAATGATAATGATGCTTTTGCAGTTTATAGAAACTGTTCCTATTAAGGGTTACCAAATGGCAAAATGAAGTCATTAATTAATTAATTAATTAATTAATTAATTAATGTAAACTATAATAGTAAAAGTAAAGAGATGAAAAAAGTTGCTCTTCAGTTCAGTTCAGTTTATTTGCCATTTGCAGTAAAAGAGACCACATTGGAAAACAGTTGCATGAGCTCAAGTGCACTGTCAAAGTTAATAGACAAAACATAAAAACAGGGTTAAAACATGGACACATAAAACAAGTAAATACTAAAAAACATAAGAAACAGGTATGAATAAATACCAATACTAAAAACATAAGACACAGGTATGAATAAATACCAATAAATACAGCTATAAAAGATTAAAACAAAGAAAGGTGCATGTCAGTTCAAAGTGCATTACTCAAAGTCATCACAGCTTGTGGGAAAAAACTTTTTACATGGCGACAGGTAGTGCATTTTACAGAGCGATAACGTTTCCCCGAGGGGAGAAGTTCAAAAATATTGCGAGCAGGATGATTAGTCGGGTCATTTATGATTAGTGATGCCCGAGAAAGAAGTCTGTGTTCATAAATGTCCTCCAGGACTGACAGCTCGCACCCAACTGTCCTGCGAGCAGAACGAACCACTTGGTTTAAAGCTTTCCTTTCTTTAACAGTGAGATTACCAAACCACACTGTTATACAGCTGGTAAAAAGGCTTTCAATGGCACAACGATAAAAGTTTAAAAGAATATGTTTGTTTGGGGTGAATTCCTTTAATTTACGTAAAAAGAATAGACGTTGCCATGATTTCTTAACAATAGTGGTCGTATTTAAATTCCAGCTCAAATCATTTGAAAGGGTCACACCCACAAACTTACAGCTTTCCACCCTGTGTACCTCAGTACCATTAATGATGACAGGGAAATGAACATTTCTTTTACTAAAATCAATGACCAGCTCGTAAGTTTTTGAAGTGTTCAATGTTAAGTTGTTTTCCTCACTCCAAGAAACAACATTTTGCACCCCCAATCTATACTGAGAGTCATCATTTGAGTCAATCAAGCCAGTTACAGTGGTATCATCTGCGTACTTGATGATCAGATTGTTTGGATGAGTAGCAACACAATCATAAGTGTACAAAGTATACAGCAAGGGACTTAAAATGCACCCTTGTGGGGAGCCAGTGCTCACAATAAGTTAATCTGAGACACAATTATTGATCTTAACCCTTTGCGGTCTGCATGTTAAGAAATTTAAAATCCATTTACAAGTGGCATCACACAGTCCAAGAGTTTTTAATTTGTGAATGAGCTTCACAGGGATCTGACCCTTGATATGATCCAACACTAGTCGCTCCAAAGTTTTCATTAAAACAGAAGTTAGGGCCACTGGCCGATAGTCATTAAGGCATGTTACAGGTGTCTTCTTAGGCACTGGTATTATGACAGATTTTTAAAGCTGTGTGGAACAGTGCAGTACCTAAGTGACATGTTGTACAGGTGAGTTAAAACAGGAGAAAGTTGCTCTGAACACAGTTTTAGAACACAAGGAGGAATGCCATCTGGACCAGGGGCTTTCCTCACCTTGGTCCTATATAGAACCCTCTGGACCTCCTCTTTATTACAGAGTTGATACAGAATATTAAAGTCTAAGGAAAACTATAATTGAGTATAAGCATGTAAGCCTATAGGTATAACATAACTTTATATGCTGTACTTTAGCTGTGCTGTTTGTGCACACTTTTCACTTTCTGCATTTGTCATTTTCACTGTTTCTGTCCTCCATCTGGAACTTACCCTGCTCTGGAGCAGATAAGCCATTCAACACATGTTTCCAGCTTTGTGATACCAAACAAAGCAATGTCAACTCCCTGATGCAGCTTCAGAGTACAGGGCCCAGAACAGTGTGTAGTACCATTTTTTGTTTGTTTGCTGAACTTCATGAAGGATTCTTTCAGGAAAGGTTGACAGTGGTGCTCAGTGTCAGAGAAAAAGTGCACTTTAAAGTGATATTCCAGTTTTTTTTTTAAGTTAAATGTATCTGGTTTTTGTGTATAGTATTTTGTATAGATTACTTTCTGTGTGCACCTGAGAACTGGTCAGGCTCAGAGAAGAAGAGGAGCTGTATATGGACAATCAAAATGAAAAAAAAAATCAATTTTACTTGACAATTGTTTGTTTAAAAATAATAATCATATCTTGAGTTTACAAACTGACAGACAGGGTCACCTCCTGTTCTGACTGTGGCTGCAGCGTGCTTTGATTCCAGTGTTCAGGGAAACTCATACAAACTCATAAAAACTGACCTTACTGCTTTGCCTCAGTGGTCAAGATTTTTTTTTTTTTTCATCTCTTCCCTCAATTGAGAATGGTAAGCTGGTAGAATGTACTTTTCTTTTGAGCCCTTCCCTTTTCTTTGGTATCTTTGGTATGCGTACATCTTTTTAAAAGTGTTTCCAAAAGGACTGTACAGAGAAAATTGAAATGTCCAGTTAAGAATAACAAATAAATCTCTTTCCTTTTCCATTTATTTTTTGAAAGACATTTGTACAGTTAAAACTTCTTTTCTGTCTCATCCACATTGTGTGTCTCATTCACAAGATCTTCTGCAGTATAATTACATGCCAACCACTGCCAGAGCCCTATCCCAAAATGAATACTTTTAAGAGTGTTCCACGGCAGTATTCATCTCAGGTAATATACCAACAAAACACAAGAACCAAATGCCTTACTACTAACGTGAATGTGCCGCCTCCTACAGATGGTACCCAAAATCATTACACCACAATCTAAACATTCTAACAGAAACTGCACAAAACCTCATGAAATATTAAAGCAACCCTGCATCACTTTTAGCCAGTAGAGGGCGCAGATCCCTCTATAGACTCTTTATTGTTACAAAAACAGTGACATTTTACATGACATGTAGAGACTATCCATCCAGGAAATATGGAAGAAAAAACATCTCTTTTGAAACAGAAGGCTCATTTTAGCATATTTTGTTCAAATACAACTCTGGAAGGGTCCAGTGTATTGGCCTATTTCTGCACTCTCTATGTGAGACATAATGGGTGCCAGTCATGTAATCTCTTGCATCCCAGCTACAGGACAGTTACATTGGAGATTTCTGTCCAGCTGAGGGTACCTAGATAGGCATGATTCAACTGATCTCATGTCTAAGAACCATTAAATGATGATGATAATATGTATTTTTGGGCCAAAAGTTAAGCCGTGCCACAGGCTAAAAGTTATGTAGAGCTGCACTAACTAATTGGTCCAAACTGAGTGTCACTCTGCCTCAGACATTCTTCATCATTTTGGGCTTACAGTCCTCAGCTCACCAGCACTAGCCTGCCGACTAAAAAAAGAAACATGCAAAGCCCATGACTCTTGTGTATTCAGGAACTCCTGCATCGCTTTATCACATTTATGATGCAATGCAAAATCTCATACACAGAATTTCCATAATACACCATCCAGTGCCGTTTCTGAATGAAAACAATATTTCCATACAGTGTACAAAGGTTCACTTTCCATGATGTGATCCTGTTTTGACAGTCAGTTCCACAACACGCTCCGAGACAGGACTAATTCCACAACAACCAGCCGTGTGGCTACAGCACAGCAACCAGAGAGTTTGAATTTAAAATGTTTCCAGAAACACAAATAGAATCTATGAGGAGTCTGTGCAGTGTAGTCAAATTAGCTGTATTTCAAATGCCATAGATATGTCTCTTCTATCTAAGAGACCTCGAGGTTTGTGATGTAAAAAAGGTCTGTTCGGCACTAAACTACTGATCTTCATGCAAAATGAACTTTACCAAGAACTGAATGAACAGCACCAAGTACACACCACCAACCAGATGAGTGTCAGAGAGAGTCTGCTGTTTAAAGGTGGAATAGAAGATGTTTTTGTAAACATTTTTTGTTATATTTTATAAATTTGTTTTTACTTGCATATAAGACATCGGAAAATAAGAGGTCTTGAAAAATTAAATTTATTACATGTCAATTGTAGAAGTGGTGGTGCCTTAAAAACATTAACCAATCAAAAACGCTCTCATTTCTCTTTTGCGTTGCTACCGTTAAACAGCCTCACTGTGCAGCTTCACTGTCAGGCACAGACTGCTCCTTCCTGCAGCTCCATTGTCAGGACCACATAGTCATTTATTTCCCTTTTTTCTTTTTCTCTTTTTCTCTTTATTTATTTGTGTAGATAGGGGGGGGGGCAGTCTGTTTAACTAGCGTTAGCTCCATCCGTTAGCTTTAGTTTGTTCATCTAGCTACTCCTCGTTAGCTTCAGGCTACATTTATATCTAGTTAATATTTTTTGTCATTAGCAAGGTTGATGATGAAGGTAACTGTAAAAGAAAGACTATGTTTGAGGTGGCTGCGAAAAGGAAAAAGATGGCAGATGAAAGAAACAAAACCAGAGTTGTTCTTGGTGCATCGTTTGAGCGATGGCGAGCGCTGAAGGCACAGCGAGGAATACGCTGCTCGACAGGTAAGTTTTAGGCTCAATGTTTTGTTGTCATATTAAAAACTGCTAGTTGGGAGTATTATCTGGTGTTTGTGACATTTGTATGGAGAGAATCGGGGCCAGTCAGCTGTGAAGCGTCTGTTAGTCTCTGGCGTGTGCGTGTTGTTTTGGAGGCAGGACCTCGGAAAGAACTGTGAAACGAGTCGGCTGGTCTTGCGCATGCGCATTATTCAAAAACTGGCTAACAGTCGCTGCTGTCTGAATGTTCACAAACATCTTCTATTCCACCTTAAATGTTAAGTTTGGCTCTTTCTCAGTGGATAATACAATAATGCTGAAAGTTAAAGTCTTGCTGTCTGAACTGGTGCAAATGTTTTTATAATGCAAATCTATTAGTTATGCAGCAGTCTGTTGGGGACAGAGTCAGAAAAATACATCACAGGTGACTTGAAAAACTAATAGATAAAGCTGGTTCTATTGGTGTTATTTTGGAAACGCTGGAAACACAACAGGATGGACACTATACTGAACAACATGGACTATCCACTGCATTTGGGTTTTGAACAACAGAGAGCAAACAGCCTGTGGACATTTGAGATCAGTGAGCTGCAGGATGGAACGCCACAAGAACTCCTTCCTGACTGCAATAAGAGTGTACAATCAAGTACTGGAAGATAAAGTCTGAAGCAATTTATTTAAAAGAGACCTAACAACTGAATTTCCCCTTTGGTATTAATAAAGCATATTCAGTATAAATATTCAATAAAATAATATAAATATAATAATATATAATACATGTATAAACTTTCCAAAGGGGCCAGACAAAGTTTTATGCTGTGGAGGAGGTTAACCACCATCTACCTTGAAAGAACCAGTGTCATTCTACCAAAAATATTCCCAAGGTTAAGCCCAAAGTTTCCTTGCAAACACCATGACAGAGGAACGTTTGATGGAAAATATCTACAACAAAATCTTTTGGGGATGCTTTTGCTGTTGGATCCTTCATCAAGTGGAAACGAGTGCTAGATTACAACAACCACTCCCACACTGAAGACCATTCCAAGCATTCCAGCTATCACACTTTTAAAATCTGCAAGTGTTTTCCTGTATCTGAACAACAAGTCGTGGGTATGCATCTATAATTGATATTCATTGTATGCAACAAGAAGAATGGCTGGAAGCACCAAATGCTTCAATAAACGGATCGTAAGGTGAATTCTTGTTTATATTTTCTGTTTAAAGCACAAAGAGTTCCCAAAAAAGCCACAAGGAGATTACAAAAGCATGGCTCACAGACATGTCACATTTGATGTTAACTGCAGTCGAATCCACTCCAACACAAGCCGTGCAACCCTGATGTTTAAAGGGACAGTTTCTGTTCATTTGATGTTGTTACCTTGGTCAGTAGCAAAGCGCCAAAGGTTGCTCAATTATTTTTAATGAATAGTGCAAAGAAAAGTCCACAGCAGACAGTGACGGGGACTGTGAAAGGTGCTCTGCCATGGCCATTTCAGAAGAAGAGTGATTTAGATTTAGGATGCATTGGTTAATATGCACAAGAGCAACTCAGAGATGTATTACTAATAATATAGAGTGATTCAAGATCTTGAATTTTGAATAATAATATGCAGAGAGAGACATAAGTCGCTGTGAATTCAGTCAAAATAGAATATTTTTGTTGGACAGAGTTGAGAGTGGGGTAATATAATGTAATGTCAATTACATGACATTTTTGTCTTTTGGTGGACAACAACCCTAATTCTTCAAGAATAAGACATGAAAAAATGTTGACCACAGTTGTTATCAATGGGTAATACATGTAGATGATCAGTAATTTATTTATTTATTTATTTATTCATTCATTCATCTTTTTCAGCTTATTCCCATTATGTGTCACGGGTGACTGGAGCCTATCCCAGCCACTTTGGACCTAAGGCAGAGTTCACACTGGACAACAGGGCTGACACTTAGAGACAGACACTGACAACCATTCACTCTCACAATTTTTTACTAGGAGCACATTAGATTGACCAGTTGACCTATACACAGGTCCAAGATGGCAGAGTGGTTAGCACTCTGAGTCCTGCCTCAAAGCAAGGAGGTGATCCCTGAGCCTATGTATACAGTGCTATGAAAAAGTGTTTGCCCCCTTCCTGATTACTTGTGTTGTTTGTTGTTGTTGTTTTTTTTTTTTTTTTTTTTTTTGCACATTTGTCACACTTAAAGGTTTAATATCATCAAACAAATGTAAATATTAGACAGTGATAACTTAGGTAAACACAAAAGACAGGTCTGAAATCATGATTTTATTTTATTTAAGGGAATAAAGCTATACAAACCTACCTAGCCCTATGTGACAAGGTAATTGCCCACCTTGTTGAATCATTAATTAACAGATGAGAAACAAAGAAATTGATATCTATCAGTCTAGAAAGGGTCACAGAGCCATTTCTAAAGCTTTCAGACTCCATCCAACCACAGTGAGAGACATTATCCACAAATGTAGAAAATAATGAACCTTCCCAGTAGTGGCCAGCCTACCAAAATTAGCCCAAGAGCACAGCAACGACTCATCCAAGAGGTCACAAAAGAATATCTAAAAGACATGCAGGCCTCACTTGTTTTGTTTTGGACTTTTAGGAAAATATTCTGTTGACTTACGAGACAAAAGTTGAAGGGTATGTGTCCCGTTACATCTGGTTTACTTTTACACAGCATTTCAGAAAAAGAACATCATACCGACTGTCAAATATGGTGGTTGAAGTGTTATAGTCTGGGGCTGCTTTAATACTTCAGGACCTGGACAACCTGCTATAGTTGATGGAACCATGAATTCTGCTCTCCACCAAAAAATACCGAAGGAGATTGTCCGGCCATCAGTTCATGACCTCAAGCTGAAGGGCTCTTGGGTTTCAACTTGGCAATGATCCAAAACACACCAGTCCACCTCTGAATGGCTTCAAAAAAAACAAAATTATGGTTTTGGAGCGACCTAGTCAAAGTCAGGACTTGAATCCCATTGAGATGATGTGGCATGTTCTAAAAAAGAAAAAAGAAAAGTTCCTGCTCCAATACCCTCTGTTGTGGCTGAATCAAAGCAATTCTACAAAGAAGTGTGGGCCCAAATTCCTCCACATCTGTTTTCTCAAATGCTAGATTGCAGTTATTGCAGCTGAGGGTGGCACAACAAGTTATTAGGTTTAGGGGACAACTAATTTTTCACATAGGGCTAGGTAGGTTTGGATAGCTTTTTCCCTTAAGAAATAAAATTGTTTTGTGTTTACTTGAGTTATCTTTGTCTAACATTTGAATTAGTTTGATGATCTGAAACATTTTAGTGGGACAATTATACAAAAAAAAATAAATCAGAAACACTTTTTATTGGCACTGTAGGTATAGATGATCATACCTTTTAATTTAAAATAGAATGTAGTAGCTCAACCTTATGTATTCCATGACCACAGAAATAACAGACTGCACAACTCACTGATCAAACAAACTTCATAATTGAACTGCCCACAGACTTATGTTGTCATCACTTTCCTTCAGCGGAACGTGTCCAATTAACACTGTTCACAACTACTGTACATTGGTTTTAAACAAAGAGATGAAAAGACAAGCTGCAAACCACACCACACTGATGTGAATAGCTCCTCAACATTTGTTTTTTAATGTGTTATTGACTATACTTATGAATTCTTTCTCTTCAAAGACTGACTGCTGTCTTTGGTTGTTCGTTTAGTGCCAGTTAGAATTGCACTGTGTAAAATGTGTGCAGTTGAAAAAAATGAAAGACATAATTATGCTTTTAACAAAAATAGACATTCAATGCTCCACAGAGTCCAGTGGAAGAGCCATTGAATTTCCATTACCTCTTCTTCCTATAGCTGCCCAGTTGGGACAAACTGAGCACTGAAGGAGAAGCTCTAGGGTTTGTCAATAGAGAGGAGCAAAAAAATTTTTAAATTTCATTTTTACATATGTTGTTTGTCAAATTAAGAGATAGATGTGGTCACAAAGCTACTGGTTTTCATCCATTCATTAATTCATTCATCTTCGTCAGCTTGTTTGCATTGGGCAGGTGGCTGGAGCCTGAGGGGGGGTATACCCTGGACAATGGCCAGTTAGTCAGAGGGATGACATTAAGATACAGACATTGACAAAATACCATTCACTGTCACATTCATTCACTAAAGGGGCAATTAAGACTGATTAATTCAGGAGAACCCATGGTAACACAAGGAGGACACGCTGACTCCCTACAACAAGATGGAAAGTCATACACCAATGACCTATTTTGGTCATTTTCATCATGGTTTTGTTTCATGGTGTATTGTTTTGATGGTCCCTGGCATAATCTGTTCCTTGCTGCTTTTCTTTCAAATTATGTTGACCCAAATAACCATTTATTTGACTTTTTGTTTCCGACACACTATTTGGAAACCATAGCTTTAAAAAGCTGAAGAAGGCTGAATGAACCACATGCCCGTAACTACTCACCAATCATTTATTTTAACTAGTCGTAGTGTTTAAATTAAAAATGACACAACTGTTTCTTCCTAAACCTAAAACAAGCCCATAACTGCCAGCACTGCAGTACAATTGGTTCAAACATGCAGCAGGATAGGAGAAATCACATTGTGCCCCATGAAGCAGTATGAGATTTTTCTCGCAAAAATCCAGTTGCTGTGCAAGGTATTATGGGTATTGTGCTCAACCTGTGACTTGGGGTTGTCTAATCTGTCCATTTGGATGTTTCTGGTATGACAGGAATCTAAAAAAGCCAAGACTTGCCCAATTGATGGTCAGATGGTCAATCTGTAGAATAGCATCATACATGAATCTGGAGACAATAGGGGGATGTGTGATGAGACAGAGCGTTTGTGGACCATGCTGCTGACAGTGACCGCTCTGACCGCTGGTGGACCCCATCAACAAATCTCCCGAGTGACGTCCCAGTGATGACTAACATACTGCACACAGAGGTCAAGGTGGCTCATGTTGAGAAATGTAAGAAGACTCGTCTGAGAACGGCCCCCAGGGGCCTAGCAGGGCTTGTTAATGTGACCATTTGTCTCATACATTACAGCCATGATTCAGCTCTGCAGCAGTTACATCTGCCACCATAAACAAAAAGATTAGAGCAGTGGTTCTCAAACTTTTACAGTTAAGTACCCCTAATATTTTTTTTTAGCCAAGTACTCCTTGCAATAGGTTCAGCATTTTTGATTAAAAAAGGAGCTGAAAATCCTTGCTGAGCAAAAGTGTTGTTTTATGTTTAACACTGTTTCTCTAATAACTCATCTTTATTATTTTGTGTGCAAAATATTAACTAAAAGTGCCCTTTTTGATGTTTTGTTTTGAGATGCTGCTGGAGATGAGCTGGCTTCAGGGCACTGTTAGCTAATGTCTCGCCACAGAAAAAGTACTGAGGCCGCAGTGGGTTGCAGGCGGTGGACGTAAATCCCATCAATATGTAGTTCTCTGTATACTGGCAAAATTTGGAGGTTCTGGCTTGGCCGTCTTTGGCGTTGTCTGGTCTGAGTTTCCTGCTTCAATCACAAGTCCATAGCCAGCTGTCACTCACTTGTTATGACATTTGACATGGGGCCTGCAAGTTCAGGTTGGGTCAAACTATTCTGACGACAGGGGGAGGGGGACACAGACTTTTAAATTATATTCAAGTACCCCTGGGGGTACGCGTACTCCGATTTGAGAAAGAGGGGATTAGAGTGTGTCAGAATGAGTCTGGGACTTTTCACTTTTTTTTTTTTTTTTAATTTAAGAAAGTAAGACATTCAACTTACAAACAGAAAACTTTACGGCCCATTAATAACTATTTATCTTGACATTCATATATTTATTCCATTTCTCTTTTGCTTGTGTTTTGTCCAGTGTGGTTAGTGAGACGTGCTGCTCATGTGGATGGTTTGAACTGACAGATGGATCAGTTCTACAAGGACATGACTCACTGGAGGTTGATCCTGACTTACTGTCACATAGTGAGGTAGATAAGAAACAGAACAGGCTCCAGTAAAAAGAATGCTCTTACACAGGTGTTTGGCACGATCGAAGAGGTAAAAGAATGCATTTACATAAAATATAATGTGGCTGCTTAATCAACTTTTTTTGAGTTTATGAGTCATGTGTGCCTGAACCCTATCCCAGCTGCATTGGGATCTAACTGGGACACCACCAGCATGCCAGTAGATGTAAGCCATAACTTAAAACTGTTTTCAGGAAAGTATTAAAGCATTAAAAATGCAAATATTTTGACTGGTTCAACGAGGGGCAATTCTTTATATATTTATAAATATACAACATATACCTTACCTGGCAGGTAAAAGTCACCAATAAGAGCCTTTTAACACAGTTTTTGAAACACAAATATGGAACTATAGTGGGGGTCTGGGGGTCCACAGACAAAACATGTAATTTCCTGTATCCTGGGGCATCTTAGAGTATGTTCTATTTTAACTGGGTATGTTGTGAGTAACATTATGAGTAAAATTTGATCTGCAGAACAGTTCACTTCCAACCTTAGTTCAGTTTGGCCATATACTGTATGCATATGTATGTTAGCTCAAATATAATATTGGCATTTTAGAGAACATTTACATTGTATTTTAAACTGGCACGCCTTCTTAAACATGGCTGTTTCTTCAGCCATGTATCACTCATGAACCAACTAGCAGCTACAGTCTTCAGGCCTATGACTCCATGTTCTTATTGTTGTCCTCAGAGTTAAAACTGAGCTGGGGGATGAAGGACTGCAACCAGTTTCAAGGTGCACTGAATGTTAGAACTTTTCTCTCTCAACACTTGATGAAAGCTGTGGTAAATATAAATGTTTTATACCATTGTACAGATTGAAACTTTTGTTTATGTGTTTGAATGTTCCTTGTTATTCTGCTGCTGCTTCTTGTCCAGGTTGCTCCTTTTTCTACTGTCTATAGCATCAAACAATGGGTCACAGAGATGCAGGAAGCCACTGGGACTTCTCTGGAGAAAGTTATGATATATAGAAGCTGTTTTATTCCTCCACGGTTGATATAAGCACTCCGAGGTAATCTGGCAAGACTAAGAGCTTGCAGGGGATAACCCATTAGGGTATAGAGTTCATACCACAACATAGTTAGAAGTACGCTGCATTGAGAGGCGCTGTATGAGAAATAGCTGCCTATATATCACAAATCCCATTTTACACGTGACAGTGGCAATTGCTTTTTTTCTGCCTTTATCAAGCGGTTCAAGCCTACTTAAGATGTGCTGAACTCCAAACTGTGAAAATTGTCAGCAAAAGCAAAATCCCAGCGCACAGCAAAAAAGGCGTTCCCTATTTCCCCAGTGTCAGCTGCATAAAAACAGTCAAGAGCCTGACAAATCTCTCTCTTCATTTTCCCTCTCAAATCGACCGTCATTTCATCCCAGAGAATTTGGTGACATATGTGGGTGAGCAATTCAAAGCCCTGACACTGTCAAGAAAAAAAAGCATTGAGATCCACAGAGATTCACAGAAAACAGAACATATTTCAGAAGGAGAGAGAGAAAAAAGCCCAAATGAAAAGTTTAGGAAAAGCCAGTGGCCTCAGACGCTGCACTTGGTTATTGGACTGTTGAGCACTAAACAAAGACTTTTTTTCTCCAGAGACTGCTGAAGCTGCCAACATCTCCTCTGTGGCAGCTTTCAAGGTGCACAAGATAAGAAAAATGAAAAAAATGACACAGTCGGGAAGCGGCGCTATCATTTTAAAGTAAGAAAAAGTTCTCTCTGAAACATTGTTTTCCTAGACTTTTGGTCCCCAACAGTGACTATGTAAAGTCATGACACTAGGAAACGTGTCTGCAATAAATATGAATTTATGCCAATAGCAACCTATTCCCAAGGGGTTTTTGTTATAGGTGTATTGTGTCATTTTACGTTGTGTACGTCTAGAACCTACTAGAAGTTACATTACTTCCTGAAGCAGATAAATTCAGCACAGAGCAGGATGATGAGTAATTTCTGCTGACCTTTAGCCAAGCTGTGGTCAGTGACAGTAAGTATGAAGGCTTAAACCTGAACTCAAATACACTGTTACAAATACATTTACCTGGTCCTAAAGAAGGGCAGGAGCTAAAGTTTACTTGTTCACTATCAAAGTTTCACCTAATTCCAGAGTCACCAGTAGTTTCTTCTGTTAAAAGAAGTTTATACTTGCCCCAACTTACAAAACACGACTTTTCTCAACTCCCATTATTTTTGTTTTACATCCCACTTTCCAGTGGCCTTCTAATTAACCTTAATTCATTCAACCTGCAGGCAGTGATTATCTGGTGAATGCACCCGTTTAATGGCCATTTATGAGAGTTTTATTTTGTTTTATGCTCCATCTTGAGGCAATGATGCAATTAAGTCTATAATTATGTGTTATTCTCACTGAGATATTCCATAAGTCATTACACTGGCTGTATTTTTTTGCACATATGTCCATGGTTAGTGTAGAAATAAAAAAAAAAAATCACTATCACTATCTATCCTCCTCCAGCTTGTGCTGTTTTGGGTTCTGACTGGCCATGTCCCATGGAGCAGAGTCTGCCCTGGAATCACAGCTCTGAGTTTTGAAAGAGGCTTCACAGAGGGTTTGGTACTCACTATGTTGGGCCTGTGTTGAAAAGAATGGGCAGCATCAGTGCCTCCAGCTGAGTTAACGTACACCTCCTGGAAAGTGTTTGATTTGAGAGTGCCGCTGTGAGGAACACAACATTTTCACACACTTCCCTGTTTGTTTCTGCATTACATGGTTTGTTTCAGTCAAACTTTGCCACTGAAGCAGAAGAGACAGACAAAAGCAACAGAAAGTGCTTCAGAAAAAGGTTGCTTAGCAACAATAACTGGTCAAGAGAAATTTATTTACTCAGAGCCTTATCCAGCGACACAGTCCCCAGTTGTAAAGAGCTGACCAGGATGCAGTGCTATCAGGATGACACAGAAGCATTTCTGCCTGAGCAATTTCTGTGGAGAAAATGGTCATATTATTGGACACAACGAGCAGCTGTTAAAATGGGAATTAGGTTCAAACTGTAGAAATGAAATAAGACAAGAAACACAAACAAAAATGCTGCAAATATAGCAATGTTTATCGCAACACACCAGTGAGTTTATTACTACAAACCCTTTGGCTTTATGACTCCCGTCTGAGCCCTGGACACTCCTAGTTTAGTCCTGGATGTTGTCCTGGGTTAGTTTTGAGTTTAATTCTAATTTAGATTAGAATCCCTCCTAATATTTGTTGTTTTCTATACAAAGAATTAGTCTAGTCCAGGGGTCACCAACCCTTTTGAAACTGAGAGCTACTTCAAGTGTACTGAATAAAACAAAGGGCTACCATTTTGATAAGCACTTCTGAAATAACAAAGTTGTATGGTTAACCTTTTAGTTATTTATTATTATTAATAATGATTAATGATATTCATCTGTGTGGAGGCACTGTCTGATCATGTTAATCATTTCTCACTATAAATTATTAAAAATGAGGAGCTCATTGGTGACTACTACTATTTTTAGAACTTTCCTTGCGGGCACCGTGTTGGTGACCCCTGGTATAGTCCCTCTCAGTTTGATATCCATAAAGCAAAGCAAATTAATCCAGATTAAACTGCAATTGGTAATGACACACAACCAATTAGAATTTAGAACCAACATATAGTGACAATAGAGTGCAGGACATTTAAAAAATAATGAAACAATTCAGAAAAACAGAGCAGCTGATAAAGCCTGCCCCATTTTCAATTCAATCCAATTTTATTTGTATAGCCCAGTATCAGAACCATAATTGCTTCAAAGGGCTTCACAAAACAGACAGTAAAATGTCATCACTGGGACGTCTAACAGCAGCCGGACATCTGCAACAGTATCCACTCCTCCAGAGGAGAGTGGGACAGAGGGACAACTTGTAAATAGCAAAGAACTAAGCAGAGATATAAACTATAATAAAATAAGAGTGAGGACAGAGCCAAAGGATAGAAGCTCAGTGTGTCATACCTCCCCCAAGGTCTGGGCCTAGAGCAGCTTATCTCATCTAATGTATATGTCCTGACCATAAGCCCTTGTCTCATCTACTGTATATGTCCTGACCATAAGCCCTTGTCTCATCTACTGTATATGTCCTGACCATAAGCCCTTTCAAAAAGGAAAGTCTTAAGTCTAACCTTATATGTAGAGACTGGCTCTTTAATGAGAGCTGGGAGCTGATTCCATAAAACAGGAGCTTGGTAACTGAAGGTTCTACCTCCCCTTGTACTTTTGGAAACTCTAGGAACGACTAGTAGCCCTGCATTTTGAGAACGGAGTGCTCTGTTAGAACGGTACGGCACTGTGAGGTCTCTGAGATAGGACGGGGCCTTCCCACTGAGGGCCTTATAAGTGAGGAGGAGGATTTTGAACTTAATTCTGAATTCAATTGGAAGCCAGTGGAGGGAAGCTAACTGTTCCTCATCCTTAAGAAAGGAAATAGGTCTGGCTGGACAGGCTACATTTTGTGCTGCATTTACTCAAGGTTTAGTCCTGGTGTAATCTAGCCTGTCCAGTCAAACAGTCATTTTCTTGTGAAGTGGATCTGGTACCCCTCAGATCATCCAGTCCATTTTCATCAAAATAAATCCTACCAATCACACCTGTGTATCAAAAATGAGGTGGGTTTTATGTGAGGCTCTGCTTCTCTGATTAACTGTATACTTTTCCAATTGCATCAGTCCAGAGTTTATTGTGAGTCTGTCGGAAGAGTCCTCTGAATTCTGATTGGTTGTATGTCTATCTAATTGCATTCAGAGGTATTTTTGTTCCTCCTCCTCTTGGAACTCAAAATCAAAGGAACCAGCCTAATTCTTTGTATAATATAGAAAAAAGAGGTTTCTGGCCAGGCTACACCATTTCATCCCTGGATCAGAATGGGTTTAATCCAGCACTGCTTTCTGGTTCATTCATGTTTTGGCAGGATTTCTGGCTTAATCCTGGGGTTACGCCTGCTGAAAATTAAAATCACATAAATGACAGTAATGTCACTGATGGCTCTTCATTTAATTATATTGAAGACTAGACTGAGGATGTTGCTGTTGTGTGCCTCAAAGTATGTACTGTTCATAGCCCTGCTTAAGCATTGAGTTTTCTTCCTAGTATAATTTGAATCTTTCCTCAGAATAGTGATGCAAGGCTAATTCTGCTGCACTGGGCACATTTTTCAGAGACAAGTCCAAAATCAACAGTGTCTTCCTGCTCCAGTGCGAGCGGGTGCACTGTCCGTATTGTGTGCTGCTACAGTTTCATCAGAGCCTGAAGGAGATGAATGATGTGTGAGGAAGCCCAGTGGAAAGCCCGCGCTGAGGCCGTGCCAGCGTGCCTCTGTTTACTGTGCTCTGTACTCACCAGACCCACAGCCATTTGTCACTGCACTGCTTCAATGGTACACAGCAGCGCACTCCGCGGCTGCACTCCATAATTCATCACATGACAAACGGATCAAGGACTTTTGACTGAAATTAGACGACTATGAATAGAGATGTTGCATTATACCGACGTGAACGTTTTTGTTATTTAAATGTCTGCCACAGCCGGGACAATACAAATCCACAATGCACCGAATTATCATGAAAATGAAAAGCACTTGTAACAATGTTATTATCTTCCAATATGCCAGTGCTAAACTATGGATGTCTTTACCCTCAAATCATAACTCAAACAAATTAGGTGATATGAGTTGGCAATTGTTTTGTGAAATAATATTCCCCTCAGATACAGCACATTAAAATGCACTGCAAGATGCAACATGATGCAGAACTTTGAGGGTGAAAAACAGCAGAAAAAGTTGGTAAACACGAGGCAGCCTGTCTGTTCATGTGCATGCACATGCATACAAAGCTACACAGTGCAGATGCATAGATGCATAGTTCAATGCAGAGATAATGCTAACATTACCTTATGAAAATCAGGGCCCAATCTTGCAACCAGTCTTATCTTGTTGCATGCTCACTCTAGAGACTTGGCATATAGGCAACCTAACCAACAAGGTGAATGAAAACTATTTCACATATAAGGCTACAAATGGCCCCTTCAGAGCTGTTTTAACAGTGTTGAATAAAATGGCAGCTCATGCCTCCTGGTCACTTCCAGGTTTTTTGTTAAAACCTACTGATCAGGGCTCATGTTTCGAATAAATTAATTTATAATTTGCTTTGCATAGTCTTTCTTTGTTTGAATATAGGCGTGGGGAGGGTGTGACATGAGGAGAATTTACATACATACATTTTTACTCCAGGTGGAATGTAAAGGGAAATATGCTGCAGGTATGCATACATATGGCTTTATAAATCATTTATATTTTATGGTGTGCATACATTTTATGATTTTGACTATGTACTTGTTCAGTAGACCTCCTACACACTCTTTTATTAATGAAGTCCTCAGTGTGTCCTGCCAAACAGACCTAGATGTGCGAGTGAAATGTCAGTGACTGCACAAAAAACACTATAGAACATCATGTATGGATTTATGTGTAGGTTGAATGAATCTGAAAATATAAGGATTTTGACTTTGACAAATATCAGATTTATTGCCAGTCCAAGCTGTGGAGACACTGGTACAGCGGCCTTTTTAAAATGTCTACTTAAGGGTACCATATTATGCTAAATCGACTTTTCTGAGCTTTTAACCATGTTCTAATGTTGTTTCTACCTCAAACACATACCCAAAGTTGTGTTTTGTTTCATTCGGGCATGTTTAAGTAATTTATTTAGTTTGAGCTACAGTCCTGTCAACGAGCTGTTTCACACAATGACGTCAATATGTGAAATAAACCACTCCTCTCCAGGAAGTGCTCCTCCACACTCCTCCTGCCCCTCTCTCCTGAACTGTCAACAAGTGGTGCTCTGCAGCTCAGACACAGAGAAGCATCGCTGCTACTGTGTTAGCTTACTTACCGTCAGCAACATGTATTACTAACAAGTATTATTGCATAGCTCTACATATTGCTAGGCTACTTTATTATAGTTCTTTCAATACACTGCACAACAGCTACCTTAGGAGTCTCCAGGCAGCATACATTCTCAACTTCAGTAGGCATTGTACGGTCATTTCCACATGTGCATCTATAAACAGAAGCAGCGCTATGCTACGGGCTACACCATAGAAACATACACAATAAATAGTTTCTCATTTACCAAGCAGAAACATCTTGTAGAAGCCTTCCAGGTTTTTGTGTTTGCTCATGTTCTTCGAACTCAGAGTCAGACTCTGGGTCGAAGATATACTGCTCAGTTACTCTCAAAGCCATTACTGAAAAAGTTATTACTACGATGTACCATGTTTACTTCAGTCTGTTTCCAGCGCAGCTGTAGCGTGATGTCATGAGTGGGCGGAGCCAACACGGGAGAGCTGAGCCTTAAAGTGACAGCGCCAAATCAGACCGTTCACTTTGGACTCATGATGAGAGCTCATCCAAACCGCTTGTATAAGATACTTATTGTGTGTTTCATGTTGCAAAACGTGATATGCTAACCTAAATGTATCCTAAATACACTGTATAATGTTCAAAACAGTATAATATAGGACCTTTAACTACTCTGTATTGTTCTGCTTTTCTGCCTGTAGAAGACAATGCTCTGCCTCTTTCAGTAGATCGTTATATATCTGTTTATTTGGATAGTTTTTGCACTAAACATACACTGAGTACAATGTGGTCTCAGTGAGTAGGCTGATAATGCTTCGAGTGTGAATGAAGTGTCTGCTGGTGGCAAACCCACAGAAATCTGAGCTCATGTTAATATAAAAGTATGGATTAGTGGTGCATTAGATTTCAGATTACAGTCAGGGCCTTTCTCTTGGGGAATATAAACGACTCCATGAGAACAAAGTTTGTAAAGACTGGCTTATTTGAGTTATGCATGAAGATTGGATTAGTGAAACAAATACAAAATGACTCATGATGCATTTGTACAGGGCAGGTTTTAGTTACAAGAAGCTTAATAGTTTGGCTTTTCAAAAACATACTGATAAAGTGAGGTCACCAAATGAATGTCCTTCAACTTAAAATACCCCTTTGTGGCTGTGACATATTTGGAAAAAAAGTTTAAAATATGGCCTGCGCTGCCTCCAATTTACTTCAAGTCAAGGTAAATCGTCATGTGTCCTTGATGAGAAATGGGATAAAGAAAAAAAATAAGTTTCTCTCTCTCCTGCCACTGTCCTGTGTCTTTTCAACGAGGGAAAACCAAAGCTAAAGGCAACATAAACAAGAAGCATTTACATAAATACGCCCTTTTCTATTAGCACAAGTCACTAAGGGGTACAAAAGTGGCCGTAGGACAGAACAGAATTGGACACGAGGACAGCTGCCTTAACAGTCCCTGAAGAGAAAGAAGTGGTGCGTCCCAACAGTGAGGTACATACAATCAGGACAAGGCACTGATGGCTCTAACAAAGCACAAAATGTAATGAAATATTAAAAGGCAAAGTGGTAAGGCTAAAATAGCATAAAGCACACCCAGAGGGACGCGTAATGAGCCTGCTTAAGAGCAGCGCTATAGAGGCCTCAGCCTGTTATCCTTGTAAAATGTCATGTAATCAGAATACAACACCTGCAAATACAAGACAGTGTCCCTAAACAGCAGCCGGTGGAGATGACGGAGGAGGAAAAGGTTCCTAGGACTCGCAGGTGTGGAGTCATATTCCCAAAGTCGAATAAACAGTGCTGACATAGTCTTTAATTGACAGATTTTGTCATAGAGCTCAGATTTAATCCACCTGCGTATTTTATTTATCAGTTTGGTAGAGGATAAATTGCAGAGGTGGATGAGATATGTAGGAAAATTAAGGTTTATTAATACATTCTAGGAAAACACTGACCATTTGAGACATTGATATTGGTTGATCACGAGAAGTGTCTGATGTTGATTTTACCGTAACAACTTTGTTAGTTGGTTTTGTTCGTAAATGTCCCAAACAGGTTAGCTATTTAGCTCAAGTTTATAGAGAGACCTACCTCTATACAATGTAAACTAGCTCCATGAAGCAGAACAGAAAACCCAGGGTTAACTCTGATGGTACTCTCAGACCTCCTAATCCACCTTCATAATACAGGGCCCTGGTGAACATGCCTAAGCACATCACTAACCTCTTCCGCTACTGGTTTAGTGCAGACTCCACCTGTGTCACAAGAACACTCTCTCAGCTTTATAGAGAAACCCTTGATCAACTGAACAAATTAGTCACCCACTTTATGGAGAGACCCTGACCCCTACAGTTTCTTATAAAAAGAACTGTTTTGTTTGTTTGTTTGTTTTTTTGTTTTTTTGCACCTTCAGTGTTTCTCAGAAGAGTCACAGTAATGTTAATGTGGCGTGTCATGTCAACTGGTTTATACTGGTTTTGTCCTGTCACTTCAGGTAGAACGACAGCACCCACTGTAGTCTGACTTCTCTAGAACAGCTTCCCAGATGTAAGACCATATGTACGCCCTCATGACAGCGCTTGTTGTCCTCACTTACAATCACTTGATTGTTTGTACCCTGACTGTTTGAATTTTCTCTCTGAGAGGAGAGACACATCTGTGGTGGGTTCAACTAACTTCGTAGTACAGTCCATGGTTTAAATGCATTAAAAAGATGCTCCTGGATTTATAATAATGACAGACAAAGTCAGTGGGATGTTGTCATTTAATAATGAAGATTAATGCCAAAACTTCTTCCTTCCACTAATGAGTTTGCTTGCAGTAACCATTTACATTCTGCCCTACAATGACACTATATATAATGTTGAAAGGTAACACATAAACATTCTCTAAAATAGTTATCAGTTTATTATTTAATTTAGAAAATGAACGTTCTATTTAAATTCAATTTATCAAATCACTTTAAAATAACAAACAAGGCATATACATTACTTTTCTAGTATTTTAAATAATTATTAGCTGTCACCCACAGACACAAAATACTAAACCTAGAAAATATGAATGAAGACATCAGAAAATTGAAGGAAACAAAAGGCATTAAAAGTACTACAATATTTATTTAAGGCATCAATCATTATCATCAAGTCTGAATTTTACATCAGGCTTTTTATCCACCCCATTAACCCACGTTGACACCTGGGGCAGACGGAGTGGGAGACCACTCAGCTCAAAGGTCAGAGAAAGTTGCCCACAGAACAACAAAGTGACTTATTCAAGTCAATTAAATTTTATTTATATAGCCCAGTTTCACAATAACATTTGCTTCAAAGGCCTTATCCTTGCAATTAATTAAGACTGCCACTGGATTTGGTTCTGCATGAATTCTGTTTTAAGATAATAAATAACTCTAAGCATATGGTTCAATATATCAGCTACAAATGGCAGAATTTGTTTTGTGTTTTGCTGCATGGATGCCTCATAACAAAGAATAAAGTGTGAATCTTGTTCAACTTTTAGCTTAGACTGTGGGTTTTTAAAATGACAACAGGTGCTTAAATTCAGAAAGAGAATGCCATGTGCCTGGCAACTCAGCACACACCGTTCAGAGTGCGGCTGGAGTCTACTGTCATGTTACGGCAGCTCTTGACATCACCTTTTTTAACATATTAAAACTAGACTACAATCTGGCAGCTTAATTAAAACCTTTACCTAAAAGTAGTGATTACACTCTGAAACTGCAGATACAGTATTTAATGACACAAGAGTTCTTTCAAACAAAGCATTAATCATTGCTTGAGGCTCTTTTTCCTTTTGTGATCTGATGCCATCTGGGTAAACAGAAAGAGTTGCTGCTGCCCATCTGTTTGTACACGTTTAATTTGGTTCTTTTCAAAGACAGCTACAGACTGCACAGTGCTAATACACTGACAGGTGGAAAGACTGTGGAGATGGTAACGTGTCGCAACTTCAATGTGAGCAGCCACTTCAGCGCTTTACCTGTGTCATGCATAAGCAACATGACAACACTAGGGGCATTCATGATTATATACGGCACTTCTGCTGAAGGTTCATTCATAATTTAGAACTAATGGATGTAGCTCAACATTTCTCACTTGTCTCTAGAAAAGGAGGGCCGTGTAGTGTTAGGCCTTTTGTTGCAACGTCTGGTGACAAAAGTGCACCTCATCCTCTTATTTAAATCATGTGAACAGCTATGGTAGCCCAACTGGGACATGTTATAAACAAAGCCAATATGGCCAATGGAGATTTCAAAGCGACACTGCATATTCCTCAGTATTAACACCAACTGAAGGACTATTTCTGCAACTACTGCACAGAAGCAAAAACACTGCTGTCTTTGGGTCAATTAGACCTCACTTCCAAAGTTAGTTTAACACAAAAGGTACATTTTTATGAACATGTGTAGTTCATACCTCTGATATACTTTTGCCCAGTTGGGGACAAGATCAAAAATAAACAAAAAAACTAAGTTGGCAACATCCTTGAGACATTTCACATTTCACTCAGAGACAGCACAATGAAAAGGTGTCACAGGCAGATAAGGAAGAACCTGCAGAGGAAGAAGTGTCAGAAAAAGGCAACATCAGTAAAAATGAAGTTTTTGTTCCAACTGATAATGAGGATTTAAGTGATGAAGAGGAGCTTTCTGAAACTGAAGATATTTTCTTATCCAAAGACAGAAATGTACTCCATTCCTCCAAGTGACCGACAGCGTTTGTTGGGTGCAGAGCGGGAGAGGAGCCCCCGAGGGCCCACAAGGTATGCTGTTTCTCGTGCTGACAGCATAAAGTCTACTTTTGAGTTGTTTATGCCTTTGGAAATTGAAAAGATAGTACTGGAAATGACCAACAAGGAGGGGTGTCATGTGTATGCTGAGAAATGGAAGAAGATAGATGAAACAGACCTACAGGGATACCTGGGTCTTTTGATTCTTGCTGGCAATTTTCTGTGCCACAATGCCACTGAAGACACATTACATCATTTCCAGAGTAATTTGTTTGGGTCGTCGTGGGTGTGTCGCCTGCAGCTCATGTATAACCCAGGCGCTGATGTGACAGTGGATGAGTGCCTGGTCCCATTCAGGGGTCATTGTGGTTTCAAACAATATATGCCAAGTAAACCTGGCAAGTACTGAATCAAAATCTGGGAGTCTGTGATGCCCAGACCAGCTACGCCTGGAACATGCAGGTGTACACAAGCAGATGGCCAGCCAGAGAAAAATCAAGGCAAGTGTGTGGTTCTCGAGGTGACAGAGGGTCTTCAGGGACATGTCATCACATTTGACTACTTTTTCATATCCTATGCCCTTGGCCAGGAACTGCTAAAGAGGATGCTGGCTATGGTGGAAACTGTGAGGAAGAATTGCCTCAAGAGGAGGCTGTTCCTTTAGAAACTCTGAAAAGAACTTGTGATACCTTTCATAGGACGATGCCAGGTACTTCCCCGCATGCCATTCATGCCTGTACATATTGTTGAAGAAGTTGAAAATGGTTTAAAATAAAAGTTGTCTTGCTTTCTCTAATTTCTGCTTATTTTATTCAAAAGCATGGCATAATTTCACATCAAGAGTTTTAAAAGAAGTTTAAATATGTGGTGCTGAGTTGGAATCAAGTTCACTAAAAGGTGTTAATTTTACACTTTCTGCTTTATAAAGGGTCAAACTAGAAGGAAGGACCCAGGAAGACAACAGGTGTGAATATTTGCTGGCATTAAAAAAAAAAGATGGTTTCATATATACATGACTATATATATGACTGACTAAACTTTGACATATACCAGTCTGTGATATTCCATCAACTAATGCGCCTCTGATCATAACCATAGTGAAAATATTTCAGAATTTCTGCTTTTTTTAACTCAGAAATTAGGTATATTTTTATGTTAATGAGGTCTGTCATATTGTGTTAAATATATATTGATGTGTTGGAAACAAATTTACTAGAAAGAGGAAACATAAAAGTTGGTGATCATTGTATACCTAATTCTTTATAAGTAGTATAATAGTCAAAACACACACACAGGACAAAAGGTGCATAGTAAAGGGGAAGCCAACATGAAGGTTAACAGAACATGTATCTAATATATAAAAGATTTGTGCTAATGCAAGTTAGTTTGGTCAGATATGCTCTGATGAAATGGCAGCCCGTTACTGAGTTTCATAGAGCTTTCTCTGTTGTGCTGGGCAATCTGACTTCACTGAAGGGAGCTTTTCTTGGTTTTCCTGTCAAAGAACCATTAAAACATTAACGCTGATTTTAACATTGTTATAATTGTAGAAACAAGAAGAGAAAGTAATGGAACTAAAATGGCTACTTCCAATGAGTTTGATGGAAATTTAAATGTCAATTTTTCCCCGGACAGACACATGCATGATCTGTAATTTCAATGTGATTATACACTTCTGAAAACATAATTTTGGCAAACAAATTAAGGTTTCCATTTTGTTCTTCTATATACTGCAAAATGTTATGTTATGCATATTAACCTAATACAGTAAATGCCTCTGAATTAAAACAAGAAGGTTGCTACTTGTTTGTTTTTTGGGTTGTTTTTTTTGTAAAGCAAAGGAGCATTGTATAAAATTAGTATATAAGTGAACAAATGGAACACATGGGTCAATAGTGAGTCATTTTCTGAAAACATTTGTGTAACTTGAGAGAAAAAATTACATTCAGTATTCAATGGCACCCGGTTGTGTTCCTACATTTGCTCGAAAAGAACTAGCTGATTACTAGATGAAAAAAAAAAAAAAAGCCAAATCTTTTCGTTATTTGAGCACAGATCTTTTTGTCAAAGGATCTTATCATTGGACACTGGCTACTGTACTTTCTCACAGGCTGCAGAAAGGATGGGGTTTAAGGTTTGTGGCTACAATCAGTTCATTTGACTTTTACACAGTACCAGATACATTATGGCAAGTTCACTTTATAATGACTCCACGAGCTTTCAAACTTTGAATGTCATTCCTTCATATTTCACCAGATCTTTTTCTTTGTAGATCACATCTGAGCCAGTGTTACATTGTCACATGTCGGTTTCCGCCTGATCATGAGTAAGTTGCTCCTATCTGACCTGCTCTGGTGTTTGGTTCCTGACGTCAACTCTGTGAGGCAAGTCACCACCAATTTAGCGCTGGTATTTACTTCTGGGCTCATAACTTGGGTTCAATTTTTGTTTTATTTTGACAAAGACAATGAACAAATCTCAGACCCATGAGTCACAGTGCATTTTCTTTAAACCTTGCCCAACCTAAAAGAACAGAATTTAACCAAAACAGCGGTGACAAACAATATAGTAATAAATATGGTCCTATCAGTTCCATGCACAAGAAGTGGACAGTGTGTGCTTACACTGAATCTACATGATTTCTGAAAAGCTTGCTGCAAACGAGCATTCCCTGCTGTGACTCTGACAGAGAGGATTCTGCTAATCCCCAAAACTAAATTGTATCACCCTGCTAATAATTAATCTCTGAGCACTGAACCTAAAATTAAGAGTGCCTCGATGATGCCCCATTGTGGTCTTTCTTATCTAAAGTAACGGGCTGTCGCAAATAAACATGTGGCAAGACCCCAACATGGGAAACAGTCAGATTACACAAACCTGATGCAACATTTGCATGTGGTTTACTCCTGAAGGTTATTAGAAAGGTTTCTGCATTAAAAGTTAGTTCTGTAAGTTTTTTTGATAGAAAGAAAGAAGTAAAGTTTTACAGTTTAAACTTTCTTGGTGTTGAATATCCATCTCCTGAAAGATCACTCCATAGATGAATGAGTAGATGCCGCATTAGTTATGTGTGCAACAATACATCATCACAACTGTACAAGTGCATATCTGACTCTAAAACATCCAGGCACTCATATTTAACAGACTTTGACTACACTTATTTAACTATGGTTTTTGTATAATTATATGATAATTCATTTCAATCCTAGCAGTAATAGAAGCTGGATTCTCCTGGAGCAGCAGCAAGTCCTCAGAAATCGCTGTCGTCACAAGCAGAACAAGATGGATTTCTGTGAGTTCAGAAATACATTTTGTCCTGCTCTGGTGTGGCAGTACTTGTTTGTGTTTTAGGTTTGATTGTGTTTGGATTGAAAAAGCATTCCTAGGCTCTTTTTTTTTTCTTTCAATATGTGAGGGTCCTAAAATATTACTGTCTTGCATATACCGTATTTTCCGGACTATAAGCCGCTACTTTTTCCCACGCTTTGAACCATGCGGCTTATACAGAGATGCGGCTTTTCTATCAATTTTTCTTCAGCCCTCAGGGGGCGCTCTAGCAGGAAGTGCAAAACGAGACAGGCAGCGGTAGTTAGTACAAACAAGAAAGCACCAGTTTTTATTCTTAGCACATGCAACCCAAGACGCACAACAGCAAAATACGGTAATATTTTGACACCCTCTACCCCTCATAATGGAAAACAAATGAAGTGACAGTGGTTTGGTGTTCAGTAGTTTCAATGCTCAGGAGGAAGATGAATAGTGACTTGTGGTTTCAGTGCACGGGAGAATGAAGCGACTTTAATAGTTGCGCAGTTGCGCTTTAACAGTGCGCAGGAAGAAAAAGTGACAGTGGTTTGGTGTTCAGTGGTTTCAGTACGCAGGAGGAAGAAAAATAAAGCAATTTGGTTTTAGTGCACAGGAGGAAGACGAATAAAACCATCAATGACTTTTCTGTTTTGTGTGATCAGCACTTTTATTGCCGTGTTACAGGCACTGTTCGAAACAATCAGTTCAGGTATATGAATAAACACTTATGGTACAAAATCTTTCTATGTAAATATCTTATTTCTCAGCCTGGATATCGGCGGCTTATAGTCCGGTGCGGCTTATATGTGACAAAATATATATTTCTTTTAAATTTTAGTGGGTGCGGCTTATATTTAGGTGCGCTCTATAGTGCGGAAAATACAGTAGACTAGCACAGTGTCTTTTGTCTTAGGCCCTGAATGCAGGTGGCAGCCATTTCAACAGTCAAAGTGTCATCTTTGTTTAAATGTCTATGGCTCCTACATTCTGTTAAGTTTTAAATTTGATCTTTTTTAGCCTTCTTGTCCTCTTCGCAAAATATTCTTAGCACAGATTCTTTTAGCCCAAATAAAATTATTTAGCCCCGTATGCAAAAAGGATCAGATTTAGTATGACAAGAAACCAAACCCAAGTGAAATCAAAGATGGCAAGACATAGGGTGGAAACAAATCTTTTAATAACAGCTCAGCACACAATATCTGTGTGTTTACATTTTTTTGTGTTTGTGAAATGATGTTTGTGCACAATAATCGTAAAACCAGCAGCTGCATAAAAACCGTGCTTGGTTGCAGCCAATGTGTGCTTAGTGTGCAGAAACATGATGTAACGACCCATATGTCATAACAATAATTTAAGGACATGGAACAGCACACATGATAAGCTTCTTTGTGAAACACCAGCAGCAACCAAAACAGTCGTCTGAAATGACGCAGATGCAAGGAAATGAAGAGTAGCAAGAAGTTTAAATAGATTAGAAATAGCATGGTTCCTTTTTGTGATTGGCTTCAAATCACATGCAGCTCATCCAACAGCTCTAAAAATCACTTGCTTTGACAGATGGTCTATTTGTATAATGTTTTCATCCATCATTCTAAATGAATCTGTAGGCCTGAGGGCAAATGTCTCAATAACCTCTTTGATTTCTCTGAAGACGGTAAACTGCAACGAGTGACAGTAACCAGTTTGTTAAAAGAAAATTTGTAATAAAAACACAATTTGTGGACAATAACTACTTAGCTCACATCAAAAGTGCAGCAGACTAATTATTCACAAATAAATCCATTAAAGGCGTGCATACACAGTCAGGCCAAAGGTGCCGTGTTTAAAATTGGGGAAATTCAGGCTCTAATGTTGTGCCCAACTATGGCAGTTATTGACAATTAAAGATGTTGGATAGAGTGCCAGAAGAGGATATTATAAGCTATCGCTTGCCTAGTCAACCAATTTTGCGTTATTTAAAGAAATAAAAGAGGACAACTAAAATATGTTCTGTGCATCAAAAATAATAAAACACAAAACATTTGAACATAATAATTAATAATCCACTCCAACAGTCCCCGGAAACATGTTGGAAGAACATTATAACTTCAAAAAGAAATGTGCTTTAAGCATTCATATACAAGTGCCTTTAGCTCCTGTTCTGAGAACTTCTCTTTGCCTCCTGCACTATTTTCAGTAGAATTCTAATATCTAAGAATGCACCCATATATAATTAGAACTAACTAACGTAACTTTTAGCCCAAAAATATATATTCTCACTCTTATTTTGATGGTTTTTAGACATGAGATCAGTAGAATCATGCCTCACTGACACAGTACCCCCAGCTGGACAGAAACCTCTGCTATAACTTTCCAGCTGCCGGGACAGTGGCATATGGCCATCTACCACACTACGCATTTAAAATACAAAATAGGCCAATACACTGGACCCTAGCAGAGTTATATTCAGTCCCTCCAAGATTTCACGATGTTGCAATCGCAACTTTTAACGGAAAATCTACCAAACTCTGTAAAATCAGTGTGACAGTGCAACTTTGTCCAAATGCCGCAACTTTCTTGCAACTATCATTCACATTGACCATTTCTGGTGAGCTTCATCACCAGAGTGGTCACAGGACTGACTGACTGACTGACTGCCAAAAAACCCTGAAAAAAATGAGCCCACGCCATATCCTGCTTTCAGTGTTGCTAACTTAGTGACTTTGTTGCTATATTTAAAGACTATTCAGACCCCTCTAGCGACTCTTTTTCAAAATAGCAACTTGCGACAAATCTAGTGACTTTTCCTTATGTTATTGGAGACTTTAGGAGGCTCGTTCTCACTCTTCTCAGCGCCCAAAGTGCTCACAGATGGACCAGTCCGTTTGCAGCAGTCTCTCTCAGCTGCATCAGGGCAAGAGATATTCACAGAGCCTCAGTCACTCATTCGACTCGTCTTCTGCTGTGTGCCTCTCTGTGACATAAACTACACATGTAGTAGCCAGTTAGCTACACTCAAAAATACAGAAAGGGGTGGTAATCAAACCCTGAATGTAAAGGCTGGATGAAGCCATTTATTGAAGATGATAAATTGACATACAGCCTGTATTGATGGGCTGATTTCTATGTGATGTAAAAACAAACAAACAAACAAACATAAAAAAACTCAAAATCATATTCAAAAGGCTACCCACCCAAAAGAAGCTGCTATTTATGGTTGCATTTTTCAAGTGCAAAACATGTTTAGAGACCCGCAAACAAAGAACCCATTACAGTCACATTATTCTATCCTAAAATGCATATATGTATACATGTATGCAGATACAGTTTAAGGGGTGTTTATATGAAACATAATTTAAAACTGTATTCTCAGCATTTGAGGTAAAACTACATCTAAAAGGGGTTGGACACTGTGGTTTCATTGTAAATAGATAATGTTATACTGGGAAAATTATCACAACTTTTCATTGTAACTTTTGCAAAAATGCCCTGCAAAGTCAGGGTTTTAAGACCACAACAATCACAAAAAATGGCTGCAAAATCCTGGAGGGACTGCATATTTGTACAAAACACACTAAAATGACCCTACTACCAAACTTGCAAACTAATTGTCTCTACTTATAAACAAAACTGTTTTGCTCTTATTCTTACAAACAATACTTTAACTCATAATTTAAATCAAAATGTCACAAAGTCAAATACATAAATCACGCAACTCGACAATTTGCAATTATTTTATTTTTTTTATTTATTTTTTTTTTTTTGTCAATCTGACAAAGTTCAGATCTTGAGCTACAAAAAAGTTGGTGACCACAGACTGAACATCTTAACCTCTGCTTGCAGCAATACCAAATGCAGAAATTACAAAACCATTGTCTTTAAATTTGCAGTACTCTGTACTCATAAAAAGACCTGTAGTATGTACACAAGTACATACCATGTACCTTCACTTACTGTATATCTTCTGTTCATGTCGATCTTGTAAATGACTTGCACTATGCTTCCACCAGTCCTTGGTCTACCATGGCTTTGCATATTAATGCACCACACTCACATCAGTGTGCTTCCATAGGTCTGTATTGGCTTGTGTGGAAGCTGCAGAGCAAGTTGTGAATGCTCCGCTGGTAATCTCAGCCCTGCGCCCACTCCATGCTCCGATTATTAAAGGGAATCTGCTGCTTACATATGACATATGACATATGTACATACTATGTATTCATATACATGTTCCTTATGCTTGTAACCCCTCTAGGTCACAGTAAAAGTAATGTTTCAAGTGTCTTCCCTCAGATATATCATTCTGAGGAAAAAGAAAAAAGAAAAAAAAAAAAAAAAAGGGTGATTCGCACCTCACTCTTCTGTTCTTGTCTAGGAATGGCTCTTTGATGAGCTTTGGTGCTTTGTCTTCAATTATTTCATTTAATAATTAATTAAATGTAAGTATGTGCAATATTGTCCATATCCAGTTCTAAGGAATTACATGCAGTTTTATTAAGCATTTTTAATTTACACATTATTTTATCAAGTTACACAAGCACACACAAGCTCTAGCATTTTTTCACTTGGACTTTTACCATATCTTTTTTGACTAATTGATTTTTGTAAGCCTGACCTTAAACCTGCTCTGAACCAGGAACATGTCTGAACCAGTCCAGGCTAAGTCTTTATGGAGAGCATGTTTTATGGAACTCCAGACTTGTCAACATAAGCCTAGTTTATTGGTTTATCTCATAGAATATTGCTGTACAGCAAAATAATCAGAAGGTTCTGTTTGTAATGTACCAGATGAAAATTTGGTGAGTGTCTTTTTCCAAAGCAGATCTGGAGCCTGCTGTGGGTGAAAGGGTTATTAAATATTCATGTCAATAAGTCGTAGTCTTCATTAAAATCTCACACATTTGGAGTGAGTGAAAATGTCTCCAGAAACCTGCGATGCCTGAGGCTGGGCTGTCATTTAATAAACTACTCTTTATATCTTGTGGAATATTGTTGTTTTGAAGTTCATTCCTTTGGGCATTTTGAAACCAGCCAGTCGTGAACTGGACTATTAAAATGCATCATTAGTGTGACTGAAGTCTTGGTCAACTTTGTAATATCTGAAAGTTATTACTTAAACAGCTCTCCATGGATTTTCTTACAATTCATCAACAAACTTTAAAACAGGCCGTGATGACGGAGGACGAAAAGATTGAAAAAATGTCTTACTTGTCATTAAATGTCTGTAGCGGTCTTATATTATGAGCAGGGGTGACTACTCCCTTTTCCCTAACCCCCTAAATCACTATATATTACTGCACTATATAGAAAACTACAAAGAGCAATCAATTAGAGAACAGTTTTAGACACTGATGTTTTTTAATTCACATTAGTCACAGGCACGTAAAATTGATAAGTTTGCTGATAGTGGATTTCTGACAATTCTTTAGAGATAAATAAATTAAGGTACGAGTGAGAATGCGGTCTATTCAGCAGATTTACTCACATTAATACGAAAACTACTGTCCGATTTGGAGAGGATCATTGCTAATTGCTATCTTTGTGATAGCTCCATCGGCACTAAGCTAAGGTAAGCTAAGATGGAATGAGCACATGCTTATTGCAGTGATAATGCAAAGCTTATATTTTGCAAAAAAAAATATATTTATAAATGTAATATTGACCTGGTGCATAACCTTCAAGCTTTAACTGGGTATAAACTTACTTACTTGTTATTACAGTAACAAAAACGTTACTTTTAGGTACTCTGCTCTTCCATGAGAGGGACGTAGAGGCAGCTCATTGATTGACACCTGACATCACACAGCTCACACAGCACCTGTCTAAACTTCCAATAGCTGCAGAGCCAAAGGGAGGGACTTATGGAAAATAATAATTATAACAGTTTACCTACTTTAATCAGGTCAGATCCTCAGTTTTACTCAATTTTGTGGAGGTTCTCAGTCATCCAGGTTTTCTGACAAGGCATCTGGACATAGGTTTTAGGTGTAAACGTTTCATCCCTCATCCAAGTGACTTCTGAGTTCAACTGAGAGAGAGAGACCAGCCCAATCATCAATATTCATAGGTCATGTGCTGCTTTTTGAGGATTTAAGGATGAATGAATCAGAGAAACTACACTGGCAAAGTGCCACACAGCTGTGTTCACTGTGGGAAGGCATTTAATGTTGTCATAACTTGGCTTGAGCAACACATGTACTCACACTGGAAAAAGGAGAGAGGGAACAAAGAGGGAAAGCTTTTATTTCATCAAATAACAGTACATATTTAAAGACATTAATGACCTGATAGAGTCCACACTTAAGAGAGCCATACCGCCGTGACTGTGGGCAGGCTTTCACACAAGAAAATTATAGCCATACAGTTGTGACCAGTGTGGGATAAATGCTGGTCCAAGGGTCTGGGAGGTGATCTGGTACAAAGGAGGTATGGTCCAGTCATCTGACATCAGCGTCATCTAAAGTAGAACAAAGACATGCTTGCTGCATTTAAAATAAATAAATCTTTAGTCAAGCAGTGACCCAAATTAGATTAAGTGCATTTTAATTATCAAAAGAACACTGGAGTTTGTCCTGATACATAAAGTTCTTCTCAAATTACATCAGAGCACCCACACAGGAGAAAACATATACAAGAGCCCTTTGGAGAAGGGTTGTACAGTTGTCGATGAGGTCTTAGTTTCAATACATGCCTAAGAACGTAGGCAAAAAAAAAAACACAAATGAAAGAAAAATATTACATTTATTAGGTAAAAACAATACTGTCTGATTTTGGCTGGATCAATGCTTTGCTATTTTTATTGCTACAATGGCTCCATCAGATCAAATCACCATCAGATGCAGGGAAAGCATTTATTTCAGCAAATAGGAGTTCACATTAAAGACATTTATGACTTGAAGGAGTCCTGGAGAGAGCCATACCTGCGTGGCCCGTGTAGAGAGGCTTTCACAGATGTAACGGACCAATGTGGAAAGACATTTAAACAACTTTTTTTTGGTTTGTTTTTAATTTTGATCTAATTTTCTTTAGTAGGTGCTGGTGTAAGTGTCTGGGAGGTGTTTTGGTGCAAAGGAGGCATGTTCCAGTCATCTGACATCAACTCAGTCGCACCTAAAGCAATCGTGACCCACATTAGATTAGCTGCATCACTGTGGGTTCTCTCCAGGTTCTCCCAGTTTCCTCCCTCCGCCCAATTATATGTAAAGGTCAACTGCCAACTTTAAAGTAACCCTATTGAAAGAATGTGAGAGTGTATAGTTGTCTGTCAGTGTTCATCTCTAAGTGTCAGCCCTAGCCAGTGTCCAGAGTGCCTAAGGCCTTAAGGCTACTGAGATAGGCTCCAGCCACACACAATGGAACTGAGTGGTAGAAAATGAATGAATGAATGAATGAATGGATTATGAAGAAAACATTGGAGATTGTCTTTATAGTTCAAGTTCTCATCATATTACTCTTGAAAGGTAGTACAGTTGTGATCAGTGTGAGAGGACTATTACATCGTGTGCATACTCACACTGGAGGGAAACCAGCTGCAAAATGGTGGCAAGGGGTTGTCGCTAAGGTCTTGTATTCACTAATGCCCACTCTTAATACTGTCATGTCTGTACTGTGTAAAAAAAAAAAAAATCAGACCTAATACAAACACAAGCTCACCAATAATACGTTCACTAATGTCGGAGAAAAGACTTGAACTTGTTCCATTCAAATGCATTTCCATCGGTCCTGCTCTCCTCTGAACCCCACCAAGCATTTTGGTTTATATGACCATCTAGTGACCATCACTGTTTACTACTTTTACTGATGCATTGTGGTAAACTTGCATTGAGTCACTACCATTCAAACATCATTACAAAATGGGATAATCAATAGTGCACTATGTAGTGACTGGGGGGTGATTTCAGACACAGCCACAAAATGAAGCTAGTGATGCCCACTTCTTCCTCTTCAGATATCCCATAGAGAGAAAATAATACAAAAGAAAAGACCTTTATGTAACAATCCATCACCCTCTCATCGCAGGTGGTCTTTTATCGACTACAGAACAGCTCTGGTCAAGGGGCCAGCAGTACACTGAGCCTGTCTTTAGGAAGCACTCCGTCTGGGCCATAATGAGCTCTCCTTATTTCAGCTGTAATGTCCTCGGTGCTGGCTCAGCAAACATGAAATGATAAAAGGGCGGCTGATGCGCATTTGATTGTGAAATCTCTGCTATAAAAGAGAGGATAAAGTGATTCTAAATCAACCATAAAATTGCAGATGGTATTCCAGCGTGCGCTAGTAAATACGTTAAATGACTGTGATCATTATGGCTTAGGCCCGCCTGACCCACGGCATACATCATTACCTCAGCAATGGGACGGAACTTCATCTTTCTCGGAGGAAACTATTTGATTCTCACAACAAAGCAGTCAGTGAAATAGCCTTTTGTCTCTGGGAGTGATTTATTGTTATTTGTAAAGCTTCTGTTTAATATTTCAACCGAGCAAAACGGAAGATGAATATTCTCATACTATTAAAAACGACTTTGTCTTTATAAAGTTTGGGCTTGTTCTTTTATGGATTAACCTTTTGCATTTGCTGGACACAAAAATACACACAAAGCCTCAAATTGATTTATAGGCCCAGATCAAGTGAAGATATGTGAGCTGCGCAGAAAACAAAACAGTAGCAGCAGGATTCCGGTCAGTCACACAAGGAAATCAGATCATCTGCCTCAACATCAGATAAGCGGCACCTGTACGCGTCGTTCGTCTCCGATCAATGTCATCGAGGTCATCATTCCTGAAAATAATCTCTGCTGCTGCCACTGTGGGGCCCTTATTGAGAAGAGTCTTAAGACTTAAGACTGGAGCTGTCAACAACAAAGAGAGATACAGACACACAAGTACAATGAACTGGTGTTGGTAGTGTCAAAGGTCTTGGATATCTTGTTCTGACTGTTAGAGTAGATGGAAAATGCATCATCTTATTATCTGTGGGGGCAAAGGATCAAATAATACACATAACACATAATTTATCTTTATTTATTTGGATGGAATCTTTATTTTCTTGCTTTTGGGCCATCTATATGCCTCTATATGCCCTCTTGGGCCAGGTCGCTCTTGGAAAAGAGATTTTTGATCTCAACGAGTATCTTACCTGGTAAAATAAAGGAATAAAAATAAATAAATAAATAATTGAAATGAAGTAGCTATCCATTGCTCCGGCCAAAGATTGTACCTGGGAATGGGCAAAAATCAGGACTTTTGCTGTGAAAATCCATTAATAGTCTATCAAAAAAAAACAAAAAAACGCATATGGACCTTTCTGTCCATATTTTAGATTGATTAGACTGTTTTAACTGGTTGTGGTTGGAAATGAACTTACAGCAATTAATCATTTTTGTTCAACTTTTCGGCAGAACTTTTGACTGTGATTTTTCACAGACTTCAGGCGGTTGTGTTGTCGAACACCTCTGCCATCAAGAACAGTGCACACAACGAGCAATGTGAGCTATGGCAGTTGTAACCTTATGTTCCAATCATTAGTATTTATGCTGAAAATGTTTAAATAGTTTATGGTCTAAAAGACTTGAATGCAGAATAATTGTGCGTTTGAACAATGGCTCTATGCTAATCCATCAGTGACGGATGGATGCGTCTGGACAGGCAGCAGAGGAGGAGATATCGGAGAGGAGATGGTGTGCATGACAAATTTTTGGTTGAGGCAGAGAAATTGGATTTTAATGTGTATGTGTGAGATAAAGCAAAACGCTCCAGCTGCATGCTAATATCAGGTGCAAGGAGGACATTTATCATAAAACAGCAAGGACAGACAGTGGTTTCTGACAACAATAAATCCTAACTCTTTTACTGAAGTTATCTTTAGATCATTTACAGGTTATTGGCAAAAGTCTCCATTTAAATCCCACCAGGTTTACTCTGACCAGTCTTGCGGTTTGTCCCAGCATAAATCAGATCTCATCTATTATTTCGTCGCTTAGTATTTGATCCTCTTTCTTTCCTGCTGAAGGTCAGAAGCAGACGCACCCAAATTGCCACGACTCCAGTTCACTGAGGCTTATCCGCTCAAAGTAGGAGGGCATTTCAAAGTGTCATGTATGGCGCTGGGCTCACAGCTTATCCCGCAGTAACTGGTGTGAAAAATGTGGAGAGAATGTTTACCACAGCCCCTGATGAGCAGAGCTGTAAAGGTGGTCGACAAACGCAGGTGAAACGGCCGGAGATACCAATGGTCCTGGGAAGACTGGATCAGAAATGAGGAGCCAGAGGAAAGGCCACAGAGAAGCACAGACCACTCAAGCCAGAGAGTCATTAGTCTTACCCTGAGCTTAGAACGGGACTCGGGGGAACAGCCTCGCCTCGCACCAATGTCAGAATCAGGCTTCTTCTGATTGATTACACTAGGGGAAGTAGGGGAAGATGCATTACTGAAATAATATGCTCCGTTCATCTGACTGTAAATAGGCAAATATTAGTGATTATGCTGACTGCAAATTTCTCAGCTGCTAACCACAAAAAAGTATATATTGATTTCTTGGTCTCTAACTCCAAACGTTTTTTTGGTTTTTTTTAATATATGTATATTATTTTTGCACCTCTTCACTGATTATTATACAGTTGCAGAGTAGCCTACAGTGTGGCTGTTATTTCTATGAGCTGAAGGAATATAACATTTCCATTTAACACAAATTTGTTTATGCTAACTGTATTAAAATTGTAGGCATGGAAATTCAAACATAACAGCATAAGACAGGGATGTCCAAACTATGGCCCGGGGGCCAAATGCGGCCCGCAGAGCAATTTTTTGTGGCCCTCAGGCTCAAATTTTCATTTTTCTGCATGTGACTCTACATAATCCTAATAATGAATAATAAAAAAGAAAGCATTAATTGTGTAACAAGATATAATTCCACTTTTCTCTGTGGTTATAATATAGAGGGACACTAAAAAACCTGCTAGAACAAGTGTCCAGAAAATAGATACAACCGAAGGGGACTTGGGTGAAGCCAAATCGGTCACCTCAGCGAGTGGCCCTCGGTATTCATTTTTGATCATTATGTGGCCCTTAGTGAAAAAAGTTTGGACACCCCTGGTATAAGACAAACACTGGTATTTCTTTATTGTTTTCAGTGCATTTCAGTTGTGAGCGTCATGTGTAAAAGTTAAATACCTGATACATAAGAGCTGTCTGACTTATTGGAGCTTGGAACTCTATTATTGTCTTTTGTCCATGTCTGTGCAGAAGACCTGGAGTATGTTATGGATAAGATGCTAGACATGCAATAGTTTGAGGTTAAAAATGTTTGCCCTCATGTATTAAACAGTACATTTGAAGTTTCAGTTGTTTGTATTAATTATAAATTATGCTGTTGGTGTCTAAAATATAAGCCATATATAATAAAACATGTTTGATAATAGCTTATGGTCAGCTCTGAACATAATAACCAACAAAAGTCAATGTGTTAGAGAGATTGTATATAATTCCTTGGCTCCATGCACTAAAACTTAATTTCAAAGTGTACTGCAAACATATGCATCAGCAGCCCATATTGTAATCTCTGTGTGCGTCCCGTTCTCACAGATGGCCTGTAAATTGAACAACTGTTAAAGCTTGTGACAGTGCATGCAGTTTATTAACATACACATTACCACACACTTACTGCGACAAGTTCATTTGTCCTTCGCAGAGGACACAGGCTCATTATTATCAGACCCAAATACAGTGAGCTGTGGCATTTGGACCATAAAGACAATTTGTGGTGCGCCCTGAACAACACTTTAATAAATAATACAAACAGCATGAAAAGTCCATTGTTATTGAATACAAGCTTAGGGCCATTCCATGTTGTGATTACAGATGAAGTTGAATGTGAAGGAACTTTGTAGAGTTTAATCATCATCAGCTAATGGTAATGAAGCAAATTTGCTAATAAATGATATGATATGAAATGATATTCTGAAAGAGACCACACTCAAGGCAATCGTTTATCGTTGTTTCAGAAACAGCTACTTTGTCTCTGTATCCAAAATGTTTTTTGAAGGCAGACTTCTGTTCATTAGCTATTCTCAGGCAGGTTAAATAGATTCCTTATTCCATCTGCACTAGACAGGTAAGGTACCTCTGTCCAAGTTCCATTATTATTCTAACAAAGTGTCCCTTCGGCTACTAATAAAATGAACACATTACAATTGGAAGTAGGCAAGGTGATTTACAATTTCACTGCCCGGCAGTGTAGGATCCAATGGTCATATGTCATTTTCTGTTTAGTTTTATATTTGATTTTTAAAGATTTAAAGGACCAACACAGATATGTGCAGTATAAAGGACACATCAGTTAGAAACAGAAAGTAATACAAAGTAGAAAGTAGAAATAAAAACCAAATGAACTACACTTTGTGTCATATACAAGTGGGTGAACACCTGCACTTCCGACATGTCGATCCATTTAAAAATGACAGGCTCAAAGATGCAGGCTACAAATGCAGGTGTCTCCTCTGTGTGTACCTGAGTCGCATGTGTGTGGAGCTGAGCGCTGAAGTGGGGTCAGACTGGAAGCCACCTGGATGTTATGCGGCTGACGCTCCTCTCTTTGACCCGACAGTGTTGGGCCGTGTCCAGGGAGAACGTCGCTTTTTGAGAAGTGAGCCCCATCTGTCTGCTCCCCCAGGCCCCCCTGTACCTTGGCCCGGCCATGTGTTCCCCGTAGCCTACATTCACAGATTGGTGCCGGCCAAGCCCACATTCTGCATCTGTCTGAGCTAAATATGCCACTCAGCACTCAACTGTGCACGCCCCTCCACCATATCCTAGGCTTCCCACAGATCTCCAGTAAAGGATGACTTCCCACACAGAATCAGTTACTGATTTGTTGGTAAAAGTTTGGATCACACATTATCCACAGTGGCACCCAGACAGCTGACATTGCTGTGCAATCATCATTAGCCTCACAACTGTTCCTTGAGTAGGGTGACACCAAAGTCAGCACTTGGGTGTCATAACAATGCTTGAATGCTCAAACCCGATCATCTAGTGGCAAATGGGTAACTGTTAATCTGAGCTCTAAGTGAGAAGCTGTGATAATATCTTCTCAATATCTGCTCTAATTAAAACAAGCCTCACACATTTTTGTGAAGTTTTAGGAGAGAAAGTACAGAGACAGTGCACGTGTTACCAACTGAAGGCCTCACTCCACCCGTGGAAAAACGTTAACAATAAAATACAAACCCAATTCCAAAACGATTTGGGACACTGTGTAAAATGTAAATTAAAACAGAATGCAATGATTTGCAAATCTGGAGCAAACAACTGGAGGAGCTTTTGGGAACTAATTAGGTTTAAGACTGGGTATAAAAGAAGCATTTTAGACAGTCCCAGAGGTACAGATGGATAGTGCTGTACTTACATTGGACATAGTCTATCTGGTTCCCAACATAAATTGCAGAAAACTGGTACCCTTTTCTTGAGTTTTTGGGACTGTGACTTTTTTTTCTGTTGTGTTTTTTTTTTTTGGGACTGTGACTTTTTTGTTACGTCCCATTTTTTTTTGTGATTTTTTCTGTTGTGTAATGTTGATTTATTGTCTATTTGCAAAATCTAGATGAAGACACTTGTCAACACCTTCCAGAAACACCACCATTAAACCACTTCTTCTAGGTCAAAGGTCATGCTGTGCAAAAATTGTTTCAGCTTTGGATTCATCTCACTATTGATCAATTTTCCATTTTGCCTCAGTCCATTTTTAATGAGGTTTGTCCCAGTCAAGGAGATAGTGGTTGTAAAGATAATGGGATATTGCAATTTTCAACAATTTTTGACCATTTTTTTGCAAAGTGGTTGGTCCAGACAGAAGCTGCTCTAGTCCAGACCCAAAGTGCTCTTCTTAGCCACAGTTTACCTGACCTGTTGCCAATTAAACTAATGCAAAAGACCAAAATATTTTATTTCTATCATTATTATTATTGTTACCACTTATTTTTCCAGTCTTTTGGTGCCCCTGTCCAAACTTTTATGAGTGTTGCTGTCATCAAATTCAAAGGGCTATTTTTTTTTTTTATGGTGAAAATGATTTGAGATTTGCAAATCATTACCTTTATTTTACACAGTGTCCCAACTTTTTCAGAATGGGGATTTTAAAATGTTACTTGCAAGTGTATTGATGCCATAAATAAATTCTCAAATGTTTCTTGTTAGAAGAAGATAATTGATGCAAAGGCATGACTTATTTGCTTATATATACTTTCGCATTAATTCTTAATTAGTTCTTGCATTTTTTACAAGATTGTGCAATATATTTCATACTTAGAGTGATAGTCATATTTGGAGCTCACTAGACACTAGACAAAGGTCTTACACGGTCAGACACAAGAAGCTCAAAATATTGTTCAAAACATCAAAAATGAAAACACAGTGTGAATTAATGCATTTTCAATATTTCAACCAAAACTGTCAGAGTTCATAAAATAATGAGTCGGATACAAATGAATAAATGAACTAACATCAAAGCATAAATAACACAGGTGATTTATTGTAGCTTATTACTTTTCATCTTAGTTGCAGTTGAGCATCATGGTGTGTTGTGTGTAAAAATAGTATTTTTCTGCTTGTTTGTTTTTTTTTACATAAAGCACATTGTGGTATGAGTAAAATCATAAGAATCTAAAGCTGTTTATTCTAGAAAAACTTAAATTAACTGGTTCTTATGAGACTTCCAAAGTGTCCACAAACATAAGGTACATGAGGCAATAAATAGTATAGCAGTGTACACCTCATCAGTCTCACACTCACCTGCGAAATGCTACAGGCTCCACTTTATGATTCACAAATACTTGACTCATGTGGGCATTCTGTAATACAACAGCTTAAAAATAAAAAAATAAAAAACTTACCTGCATTTCCTTTCCTCTATTTTTTTTCCCTTAAAGTTGTTGCAACCAGGGAGCAAAAAAAAAAAAAAAAAAAAATCTTGATGAATGAAGCTCTCATACAAAGTGAGTTGCTGTCAGCTCTGCAGACCTGTGGGACCAATTCATTTTCAGGACAACTGTGAAGCATTGACATCAGTCCCTCAGATGTCCCAGACGTCTGAGCACTTTGAAAGAGTCACAAGGCTGTACCGACACTGAAAAACTGCAGCGTTCTAAATGAATCCGAGCTTTAGACCGCACAGCGCCAACGGCCGCTTTCATCGCCTGAAGCATGAATGACAGAAGAAGCCTTCTCTCATCTAGTCCTTTCATTTATACTTGTAATTTCTGATGTAGACTCTTCCTCTACTCTAGGATCAGGAATGTGTTACTGTTGGGCCTGTTGAAACATACATTTTTGTTTTGTTTTTCTATTGATTTATATGAGTGGGCAAATCAAAATCACTGAATTACATTAAATGGCATTGGGAAAATAGATGTGTAATGTGTATTTGAGTCAATTAACTACTGATGGACTTATGTCTCCTCAAGCACGTTGACTACTGTGTTGGTTTTCACTAGCAGGTGGAGCAAAACTGCTAAGACGCTTTAACCTTCACATAATTTATAAAACTCATGTGTGTTCATTTTACGTTGATATCTTTGATGTCAAATATAATATTATATTTGACCTTAATCTTATTTTGCAGCTTTAGAGATGTTTGATAATCTCTTCACAGAATCACTGAAAATGTGTTGTACCTGAACATCTGTTGTAAAAATGCACACAACTCATGTTATTTACTGACAATAAAAGGGTCAATAGCAAATGATCCATTGACAGGGTGGAGCTTAGCGCACTCAAATGCAAAGAACTCACAGACACACAACAGAACCCAAAGGCAGGTCCAAAACACAAGCAACTGGTTGAAATTCTTAAGCCGTCTGGTGGGGATAAAAAATAAATAAATAAATAAAAAACAGAAAAAGTCCAACAACAGGAAATAAACAAAGTTCAAAGATGGGCTGGATGCTCAAAGTCGATCTGGCAGTGACTCTGTTGAGAAGGACCTTCCTTCTCTGGTGATGTTATTTTTGTTCTCTTGAGTCCCTTTGTGGCAACATGAAATAATACAGCAGAGCACGGAGACCATTTTTCCTTTTTACTTAATGCAGCTATTATTTTTGGAGCAGGACCTTCAAGGCAGTTCTGACGTTTATTTAACTCTATTATATATCTATATATTATTTATACTGCTTGATTTAGATGAAACCCTGTTGAAACGCTTTGTGTGAAAAAAGCCTCTTTGGCGTCAGCGCGGCCCTTAAGTCCACCTTGTGCTTTATGTCACTGACCCTCCTCTATACTCTATTCATCGCTTAACAAATGCCTTGGCCCATAGAGAGGTTTGCTTCTGTTTCCCGCTGCGAGTTCCATTAGAGCTGCAGACACACAATGGAGTATTTTTTCATGCCCGTGACATTGCCGTTGTAATGGACCGGGGTCAGAGAATGATACATAGGATCTAGTGCATAAAAGATTGTTTAATAGTCGATTTTTTACAATCCTTTCACCCTTTTGCTAAGTGCAGCTCTAGAGGCGTCACCTGGGACTTCACCTGAATACTGTAGAGAACATCATCAACAAATTAATTATGTGACCGCGTGACCCGATATGTACAACAAAGGTGGCCATGGATGTGGTTGAAAGCCATGCCCATGCTGTATAGTCATTAAAACAAAGGAGGCCAAAGGGCTGTGGAGAATTAACAAACACACTCTTCCACTAATTAAACTGCAATTCTATTACTGATTTCTGCTCTACATTTGAAGTCAGTGGTGGCTGGCCAGTCCCATCAGTATTATGGAATGCAGGACAGAAGCGGGACCCACTCAAAACAACGGAAATTGGAGCAATAAATATACGAACCCAGTTCTGAAAAAGTTGGGACAGTGTGAAAAGTGTAAATAAAAACAGAATGCGATGGTTTGCAAATCCCATAAACAACAGACTCATACAGAACATAAAAAAACATATGTGTTGAAAAAGATGCAACTTTGATGACAGCAACACCTCTCAAAAAAGTACGGGACATGGTCAACAAAAGGCTGTAGAAAGAAATACAAGAAAACAGTTGAAGGAGCATTTGGGGGACTATTCATTCATTTCTGCTTGGTCCCGTTGGAGGTTGTGGATACTTTAGAGTTGCCAGTTGACCTATACATGCATGTCTTTGGACGGTGGGAGGAAGCTGGAGAACCCGGAGAGAACCCACGGTGACACGGGGAGGACATGCAGACTCCTCACAGAAAGACCAGAGTTAGCTGACGATGTTTGAGTCAACCGGGATTTGAACTCAGGGATTTGAAGCTTTTTCCCCTTAATAAATAAAATCATCAAAAAATTCAGTTATCTTTGTCTAATATTTAAATTTGTCTAATGATCTGAAACATTTAAGTTTGACAAATATAAGATGGGACTTTTTCATGGCATCGTACATACAATTTACAGCTTGGAGACTTGCAAATGTGGTTACTTTTTCCAAATACGGACACCACTGACTAGTAATAATGTCACAAATGGATACATTAATGTGGGTTTGTATAATCTTTAATGATGAATCTCATTATTTTTTTGCACCAATTGAACTGCCTTTTTGAAGCATAAGTAAATGTATGTCCAACTGCAGGTTTACTGATTGACAGGCCTCAAGCAAAGTCAATGGGACTAATACAATCTGCTTAAATCTGCTTCAGTCTTCTTTGCTGATTTATTTTCAAACTTCTATTTAATAACAAAAATGTTATATTTTACGGGCTTACTCCCCACTCCATTTATAGTCCTGTCTTGATCATTGGTCATGGTGCAGAACATGTCCAGTCATAGGGTTAGATGATTCCTATTACAATAAGCTGGTGATTAAACTAAATACAACATTTAAAAAAGGAAATAGACTAATTTTACACATATATTTTGTAAATTCTTGACATGCACATAACATTAATAACATTTGTCAGGCCAAAATTCATTAAGAGCCACAGTGTATTTGAGGGGCAGATGTGGCTTCGAGCCTGGATTTCTACTGCGCCACATGTTGCATACAAATCTGAATAATTAAATCTGCAGCGGTGTGATGAGAGAGTCGCAGTATTTTTCAAGGTCTGTCGGTGAAGAAGGCGAGCTTGACATACGGTAAATATCTCTGAACACGCCCAGCTGTTCGCATTGTTGCCCGCGGGCGTCCGAACAGCCACCAGAGGGTCTATTGCCAGCGTCTGAATGCGGAATGTGTGCAAACTGAAGTGTGTAAGTGCAGAATCTGAGCTGAGTGATGAGACGCCGAGGCACTCTCTGTTCTCACCCATCACACATGATTACCACTCAGCGCCGCCTGATCCACTGCCTGTGTCTGAGCCCACTCCTTTGATTCCCCATGATTCTCTCCTGCAGCCGAAGTAATCAAACAAGACGCTCAACTCCAACTGAAACTTGACCCTGGTGCAACATTTGTTAAAGCGGAATAGGTACGATTTGTCAAACATCTTCTGTGTTATTTGCAGAAGGGGAGGACGTTTCATCAGGTGCAGTTTTTCTTGGGGGATATATTTCACTGCTGAGAGGAGACAGAGTCAGACAGGAGGTTTATTTAGTCATGTGTTTAAAGAGTGTGAAGAAAGGACATTCACCCTCATCTGATGAACAGAGCAAATTGACAAGAGGTAAGAAAGTAAAGCAATTTAATGACATCAAAAACACCATTAACATTATCAACATGCAATGAGGCAGAATCTTTAGAAAACACTGAGACCGGGCACTGTGCTAAAGGTAACAGCAGTAGAAGGGGATGGCAGTAGAGCGGACAGAGTAAGGCTTGTTAGGACTGAGGTTACAGTGACAGTGTGTATCACCACAGGTATTATGGATTGGTGTCATAGAAGTTGCAGGGTTATTTTTTTGTTTTTTTGTTTTTCGTCACAATGGAAACCAGTCCCGTCTCGAGGAGCACTGTTCAGTCTGTGTCTTCTTTAGCCCTGACAGAGGACACGTTTATGGGAAAAAAAATGTCTGGTACAAAAACTGTGGATGTTGAGATTGAAATAAGAAATGGAAAAACATACACTGATTTAGCTCCAGTGACTTACAAAAGTTGGAGTTGCTTGACTTTCATGCTTCAGTTTGGCCTATATTTGCCTACATTCCACACTGAGGCTACGTCCACACTAATGTACTTATTTTTTTAAATTTATATTTCAATCCATGGGCCAGTGTTTGCCACAGAATTCCAGTCTATGGCTGGTGTTGGGGGAGTTAATGTCATTGTACTGTATTTAGCAGTGGGGGATGACAAACAGACTGGTTAAGCAACATTTAGCTTAAAGTATCAGTACAACTCTGTCCAGCGCCTACATCACAAAAGTATGTCCAAGCTGGATAACTGCAAATTACCCGTGTGTTATTTCATGGATTGTAAATGTGTGTGTCACCGTTCTTTATGTCAAACACTAGATTATCAAATTTATATATAATTAAATAGCTGTTGTCTGTTCATGAGGTGTCATCTAGAGCTCTGTTAGCCAAAGGTTGTGAGCTTTTGCAAAGAAAAACACTCGAGCATCAGTTAAACTCACGGCTTCTGCCACAAGGGAAAGGTGAACACTGAGTGTTTGTTTTTTTAGGGGGGATTTTTGACATCTGAGACGATTTGATAGCAATTTGGCAAAGCAAATTAGACTATGGAGGTCGCCGGGATCTCCTCAATGTATGGAATATCCTGCCATTTTACTGGACTACAAACAGAAAATATAATGCAGTCTTCAAAATGATAATACAGGCAGATCCAACTAACAAGAGCACTACTTTTATAAAGAAACATTAGTTGGACAATTCTATCTTTAATGTTTAAAGCGAGAATACATAAGTGTGGATGTAGCCTAAAGGCCTGACGAAACACACAAAAGCATATGCATAGTTGTGTAAACCAGAAAAACTAAATGGTTATATGTATGTTATACTGCCCTGTATTTTGATCAATTCTATTTGTAATTTTTAACTTTTACTTCAAAATGTATTACAAATTTGTATTAAATTGCGATTCTGCTTCTGAGTAAAAAACATTTATTTACACAGGCGCTAAACATAGTTAGGCAGCTACCTGTAATGGACTGAATATTCCAAATTTGTATGATCTTGTAATTATATTAATCAAATAACCACAATGCCGTGTAATGTATTCTGTGGAAAGGGTTATAAAATGCAGGTAGCAGGTAAATCATACTTGTATCTAACAAAATCCCAAAATATCATGCTGTGGGTGCATGATATGGAATGATATGTACATAAGTTACTTGTTTCAGGTATAAAACAACAGGAAAAAAAATAAGTTAATAGTCATCCTCTGTAAACATCATACATCATATTCAATGAATACATTTCAAATATAAAAGGTCAGTAAGTTTTGCTCCAATTGAAAAAATAGCTCGACACCCTTTCTATCTGTGGTCTGTTACAGGATGACATCAGAGAAAGACTGTGGAGTGGGAATGACTTTACACTAACATATTACAAAGAGAAGTGCAGCAATGACAAAGAAAATCCAAGCCCTCTAAATGTGTCGTATGATAATAATTATAATAACCAAAAGACACTCCGCACGTACAATATACACTATATTTACACAGCATTAAAGGGACAGTATTTAGTAAACGGGCTATATGAGATACCTGGGGTTTGGGGAATGTAGTCCCTACAGCAGATAACTGTTAGCACACTTCTAGTTTGGAGAAGCAGACGAGAGCAATGACACAGACTAACCTATTTTCTTCTGTAAACGGAGTGGAAGTGGAAAGATGCATTTTGGTCCAAGGAATCAGTTTGTGGAACTGTCGATAATAAATGTAAAACTTTTTTTAAATTGTGTCTTTTAACTACCTAAACCAACTTTAACTACCACTTTTTTTTTACTTTGAGGGTAATGTTTTGTGTTGGCATTGGACAAGCTGTCATATGATGAATTAATGCAAGTAAATACCTTTCATTGTGACATACACTTTAACTGATACTAGCTTTTAAAGTTGTAAAAAAGTGTTGTTAGTCGTTATAAAAGTGTCATTGCTCCTGTGTGTTTCTCCTATTTTAAAGCTGTGCTGTTAATTACCTATTGTCATGAATAAGTGACCTATCCCTAAAGTATCTCATAGACTTCCTTTAAAAAATACTGTTTTTATCCTTTTAAGTAATGGCGGTCTTGTTACACATTCACAAAACCAGGCTGGATAAAATGAAGATGGCAGTTGGCAATGATGCATTACATCTGACACCGAACGTGTGCTCAGTACGGGTAACGTCTGTTGTACGTCCCAGCAGGTTTAATGAGAATTGGAAAGAGAGTGACGCCGTTTGTGCTCAGGCAGGGGTCTGAGCCGTGGCTTTGATCTCGCCGGACACCCTCTTCTCCTTGCGTCCCGCGTACTCGCCGATGAAGGACCCGTCCTCGTTGAACTGCGCGTCCTCGTCCCCGTAGTCCACCAGGCTGTCCCCGCTGTCCCCTGCTTTCATCTCCCCGCTCAGTGAGTGCTGGCTGCCCTTCAGTGGCTTCTCGTCGTTGTCGCTGCGAAAAAGAGAGGGGACAGTAGTGGATTTAGAAGCACCTCATTTCACCCATGGCTTCACTCTGAGGCTTATTGAGGGGTGGATGGTTGTGGGGGAGGCGGTGGAGTGATATTCTGGGATTGACATAAGCCTATATCGGGGGCTGCGGCGGGGAGCGGTGTCCAGCGGCTGGCAGTAATTGTGGCTCTCTGCTGGACGTCAGCGTGTTTGATAAAGCCATGCCCAGAGGATGTGTGAGATATGTGGAATGACATGGAGGTCACCACACTCTTCGGTCCCGTCAGTATTTTAATCATTATGTTATCAAATATTATTGCTAACATATTGTAAGTGTCTGACAATTCAGCAACTACTGGGGAAGTCAGGCTGAAATCCCTCAGGCGTGACACAAGTTCATTTATCACTTGATGTCCTGAAATATGTTGGACATTTGTTTAGTAACTCTACTTTCTTTCTGTAATAGAATAATCCTGTATTTCATCTTAAAGGGTGTCATGGGGAAAGTGAAATTGTCCAAGCATCACAAAGATGAGATGAATCAAAAAGGGTTGAGATTATATGGGGCAGCTCAATGTTATGAGAATATGGGATAGCAAGTTTATATAAACCACATGATTAAACTTTTGCCCTTTTTTGTACATTGAGGAGTCTGACTTTACCTTCAGAAGTAACAAGCTGCTTTGGGAAAGTCGCAAAAAAGTTACCTAAAATCTGTTGAGCTGGAAGCCAGAAAACTTAAATATATGAGACATGAATAGTACGAGAAACAAAAGGTAAAAACAGTGTGTTGCCAATAATGAGAATAAAGAAGTGATTAAATCCTCATGTGTAACAGAGAGTCTGTAGGTGGGGCTAAACTGCTGTACAAACAGTTTCTGGTTTATTCCCAGCTTTTTGAATAATACAATCAATGAGCTGCCCCAGTTTTTTAACATTGTAGACACACACTATTTATTTCCATGGGATATTCTCATGTCAAATGCAACAGAGACAGTAAAGCCCTTTTCACACTTGCTCCCCTGGTGAAATCAGTCTTATTCCACCCAGACTCTCCCCTGGTCTGTGGTTCACAAATGATCAAAGATTAAGTTAATTAAATATAGAAATTATTTGTGTTTAGACATGCCATGAATTGTCCGGGTGGTAGTACTGAGAAGCGGGAGAAGGGAAGAGAAAGGGATCACTCATAATAAGCCTGACAGAACTAATACGAAGCTAACACACAAATGAGCTGACTCTTTCATTGTGATTAATGCACAAATATTGATACTATTTGAACACAACTTAACCAAACAGTAGAAATTGGAGTAAAAGCAGTTGTTGAGAGTCTGAGGCTTCAGCTCCAAAGGCACAGCATTTGCATCATCAGCTCATAGTGGAGCATTTTCTGACGGTGTTCTCACATTACAGTGACCCAGAGACATCACTAGGCCCCGTAGGATCAGCTCCGGGTGTAAAAACAAGTCAAGCGGCTGAGACCGGGGCTACAGTCTGGGGTACAGACCGGATCTCAGTGCATGTGTGAAAGGAGCTTAACTGAATGGTTACAGTTCACAAAGCAGGAGCAGTAAGACACAGACTTCTTGTTTTCACAAGTGAGGATTCTCTATAGGCCAATTCTTGTCGAGAGTGAACCACAGTGATGAAAGCAAAAGCCAAGGGGTTACCATAGTATTACATAGTATATCATATTTTAAAAAAAAGTATTATATAGTGAGACATTTTTGGATGCATTGTATCCCTGTTGACAATGGAAAGTGACCAACAAACTGACTGCAACTGTGGAAACGAGGCTCAGTATTTGTAATAGAAGGTTACCTAAGCAGGCAAAAAGAATTTCAAAATGATCATTTTGTCAAGTTATCTAAAAGGTGATAAAGGGTCAACAGGTCAAACTATTTGTCTGTTCTTGGGTTTGTCTGTTGCCTAATAACCTAAACAGTGAGTGAGAGTGGATTTAAGATTGAACAGTAATGAATGAAGTAAGTCAAACTAACACAGTTAGCCAGCAGCTTGATTAAAGTGATTAGTCTTAGTTATGACCCTGAAATAAACAAGAGCAATGTTCTGGAAACATACTTTTTGTATTATGATTTAAGGTTAACCTCTGATATAGCTCTCAGTCATATCACACTGGGCATATTTCTTGTCTCAATCACATGACATGTGTTGTATCACACAGAGGCCACTGATTAGAAGAACTGCTCTGAGACTCATAGAGCGCCCGACTGTTATGAATTGGAGCGCTCCAGGATTAATGAAACGTGCATAGATATTACTGAGCTGGAGATGAGCCACTTTCAATTACACTGATTGGTTTTAGCCTCCTGCTGCTCGCTGGTCAGACTGTGTTTTAGCTCAGACACGTGAAAAGGGCAGAGGAAAGGTCTAGGACAAAACGACAAGCTACGACTACAGTCACAAAAAGGGTGAGACCACTCTGATCATGTGAAAACAGCGGAAGTGTTCTACTGCTGTTTATCACATACAAGTCTGTTACTCATCCAATCAAATGTGTCGAGCCAGGGATGAGGTGTGAGGCTCCGTGTCAACCTCGCGCTTGACAGGTTGTCTTTTAGTTGGAGGAGAAATGAGAAAACGTTACTGTGGGAATGCAGGAGTAGATGGAAAGAGTTCAAGTAAAGAAGAAATAGACTTTTGCATCTGAATGTGGTGGTGAGATATGCTTTGGTTACCTGTATTCACAAAATGTGTCGTCATTCATGCCCTGGGACTCCACGTCTGGGTGAAGGTCTTCTTTTTCTTTTACTGCTCGAAAAATAAAGAGAGATATCAGTCATTTTCTTCAGAGCTGTCTGCCAATGAAAATATACAGTCCCCACATGCCCTGCGCTCTTTGAATCATTTTCATTCTAAACCTTAACAACAAATTATTATTATTATTATTATTATTATTATTTAAAAAATTAAAAAAGAAACTTGAAATAATACAGAGTTGTTCACTTAATAATACAATAAAAAACAATAGAAAACTTAGAACAGCATGTTCATTTTTTTTTCTTTTTTTTTTTTTGGAAAAGGAGAGCAAGTAATTTTCAAGGCTTAACCACAAACCTGTGGAGTCATTTCAAAGCCCCAGTGACTTGAACACAGTCCGATTCTGTCTAATGACTTCTGCTGTAGCCTTTTGTTATTTTGTTCCACTCCTGCTGTCCATGGCACTGACCCTAATTCCAGTTAAGTCCTTTGATTTGTGGACTTTCTTGGGTTAAATTAATAAATAAATGTCATAATGCTTGTCACATTTTGAATAAGTTCCCTGCAGGACTCTACATTCATTAGTCAAAATGGGCGTCTCATGCAGAGTCATTCAAAGTAACATTGGTGGTGTTAAAATCTATTTTTACTTTTCCTGTAAATGCCTGTTCATGTTCCTTAATAATTAATACTAACAGTGTAGGAAACACAATGAATAATCGAGTAGCAAATGTACAGCGTTGTCTTTGGTCCTTTGTGTGATGTTTATCAGGATCAACACGAGTCGGGGGAGAATGAAAACGTCTTGAAGCTGGTGGTGGTAATGAGGAGTTAATGAGAAAACAAAGGACAGCGGGTACACTGCTCTTTTCTGCTGACGACTGAAGTGATTGCCGGCCACGACATCAACCTGGCGCCCATTAGCTGTGAATAATAACACACATAAGGACTCCCCAACAGGAGGGATAACATTGAGATGGCACTGAGCTTATGTGATCATTCCCAGTGTGTGCTCTCCTGCACCGCATTTGCATTCAGTCTGGCTGCGGGTTACACTTTGTTTGGCTTGTCACTTGAAAAAAAGCGTCTAAATAATCCAATATCCATATGCTGGACTGAGAAAACCCATTTCCCTATCAACACACAAAGCCATTTATGTCGAAATTTGCATTGAAATAATTCTGCGGCTCAAAACATATCAGCTTACGTATTCCTGTAATGGCTTCTAGGATGTTTGGATAAATTCTTCTGCAGCCAAATGGAAATAAAACGATGCTCTAAGAAGCAATTAGTATTCGAGCAGGTGAAATGTGAGGTGTTTGTGTGTGTAAGTGAGCCCCTTACCGGAATATTTCCCTCCTTTATTTCTGTTGACAAAGCAGGCAACCAACACAATGAGGGTGAGGAGGGCGATGGCACACATGAGGCCAATAAACCAGCCCTGCGTGGATATGCCTCCGTGAATACTGGCCAGACCTGCAGAGAGAACAATGGTGGATGACTTTGACACACCTTGGCCTTTTCATCGGGACGCCTGATTGAATGTTTACATCGACACAGAGCCTATCTGATGCAGGGGCTGCGCTGTGATGGAGGCGATCCAAAATTAATATTAAACAGCTAATCCGCTTGTCTAATTAATCAAGTTGGGAACGCTGTACAAATGTAATTCCTTGCTGGATAAATTAAATCTGCATGACACCAGCGGAAACCATACACAGACACTGGAGGCACTTCTCAAGGACAAGTCTGTACGAGAAATTTGAATGTTTTAGTCCAGACCACACTCAGACCAGGTCACAAAACTTTTAGGTATTGAGATCAAGTCAAGACCAATGTATGAAACACTGAAAGATATTCCAGGGAACAATTATACAATGAAAAAAACACTAAGCTTCTGTCGCACTGTGTGATTTTTGCAGTCACCAAATCAGCAATTAATTATTCATAGAAAATTTGTCGTAGTGGACTCCACATGAAAGAATTCCAACACTAGTCAGTTACTTACTTACATACTGCTACTCAACTGTTTCTTGTTTCCCTTAGAAGCGCAGAAGCTGTGCTATGAGCTTGCTCACCTGTAGTTGTGATAACATCCTCAAATATACTGAAATGATCGAGAGTTCTGTTAGGCATGAGGCGCACAGTGTACTCTGTCCCGGGTTCAAGTCCGTCAATGATGTGGAAAAGTTTAGATGTGTTTACGGCCTCTGAGATCTTCCACTGACCCTCACCTGTGCACAAGGTGAACGTCCATGATGGGTTAGTACTTGTGTTACATCATGAAACTCAATGACAACTAGTCCCTCCAGGATTTTGTCATAATGGCATCAGATTTGTAAAAAAAACAAAACAAAACAAACATTCTAATCAGTCATTTTGTTAAGACAGGCAGTGCTTCTACTGTTTCTATTATTTTTCCATTATGGCTAAACAAAATTAGGAAAATATGCTATATATGATGTTGAATAATGTTATAGTGATATGACTTTTAATTTAAAACCATAAAATACTGCAATTAATAACACTGCTGTTAATTTTGGTCCAATTTATTGTGTATTGTGCTTTTTCCTCAAACAGTTTGACAATCAGGTTCATGTCATAGAAAAGAGAAGACTTCTAGATGTTTTGCTGTAGTTGCTAAATTTGACGTGATGCACACTTTACTTTACATCATGTTTGTGTGGGACTAAGGTTGCAGTGATTGGACTAAGTTGTCAATTCACATTACAGTAGTCCCTCGCTATTACGCGGTTCACCTTTGCTGATTCGCAGATTTTTTTAGTGCAATTTTTTTTACAGTGTACAAATGCGCATTGTGTTCTGCGTCCCGATTGGCTAAGGGACTGTAGACCATTGTCAATCAATCTCCTCTGTGCCGTGTCTCCTGTACAGTACAGAAAGCGTTCGGCTTGACAAATTTACACAAATGTTCGATCGTTAGCAGTGTGACTCTGAAGTGCTGTATGTTTGCAAGTTTTCTACCCGACAAAACCCACAATGTGGACAAAACTTTCTGCACCGACAAAGGCACCTGCGGTAACACCCAAAAGACAGAGGAAGATGCTAAGGTTTGAACTTTGAGAGTGTTTAAACAAGAGAGAAATGTGAGAAAATGTTAATGTCTGTCTGAGAAAAGTGTATAAAGTGTGTGGTGAGGGGTTTTACAGCCTTAAAACATATATAATAATTGTAAAAAATAAAGCTGACTACTTCGCGGATTTCGCCTATTGTGGGTTATTTTTAGAACGTAACCCCCGCGATAAACGAGGGACCACTGTAATCCATCTTGCCATTAAACCAAAGTTGGTTTGGACCACTGGTCTGGAGAAAGCACTCATTTAGGGCTCATTTAGGGTGTGGCAGCAGCCTATGATGATGAATGCAAGAAGTGGTTCATCCATTCCCCTATTTCATCTCGATGTGTGGCCTTTCCAAATGCTTTGTTTGGAAGCCCACATAAATGGCTCCATGCAACACCTGTTGAGTGAAGGTGGCCACAATGAATTACACAGATATGAAGGTGTTTGAATGTGTGTGTTGACAAAATCCTGGAGGACTCTACCTCCAATCATATTGTCTAAATATAGACTCTAACACCATCCACAAACGAACACAACTAAAGGCTAACACGAGCTTACGCTTGTTCATATATGCGATATAAAACTCCATGTCGTCTCCATCCGATACCCAGCTGATATTTGCAAAGCTGTCACTCACAGCTGAGCTAATATTCCACAGAGATGGAACTGCCAGAGAAAACAAGAAGAATGAAAACACAGACAAAGGTTGGTAAAAGACAAAGTATGTGATGAAGGAGTTAGAGGATGATCTCTTCACCTTCTGTGAAAGAGGCTCGAGCACTCTGCTTTTTTCTAGCTCTGTTGTGAAGGCATCAATTACGGCTGACAGAGGGGACAATGGCTGAATCTCTCTGTGGCAATCATGACAAGAATGATGTGCCTATGGAAATAGAGTCACAGGTGCTCGCTGCAAAGCTAAATGGAAATCTACATAGGTTTCTGGAAAATATACCTTGAGTGCGTGATGGGATTTCAATGCAGCATATAATTCCTCATTTGGTGCAGTGTCAGAGGAAGAGCTACATTATCCACACGTCTACAGTTCACTGATTACTCTTCATTATCCATTATAATAAAGTCTATGGTAAACCCAGATGGATGAAGTGACAGCTCCTCAAAAGTGAAGGCTTGGAGCACTCGAGTTTAATGATATATTATAAATTTAATGAATCACAGCCGAGAGGAGCTAACACTGTTAAAACGCAATATGGCATGTCTTTGAAGGGATAGTCCAGTATTTAGCAAAAGTTCTGTTTCTCATTCACATGACCCCACAACTTAGCACTCACCAGTACGAACACCTCAACTTTGTGTCGGAATAAAATATGGGACATTTCTCAGCAGACATGTAAAGGGACATTGAAGAAGTTCCGCATTTTAAATGTCAAGAGAGAATCAGATTTTCACTGGCCTCATTTACAGCAGAAGATGTAAATGGGGCCTTTAAAAAGTTTTCATCATTAGCCATATGTGCTAATGTGGTTTATTCCACAGATGAAAATAAAAGACCTACAACATCTTGTCTGGGGTTGCATGCTAAATCCCTTTATAACACTAGATTAAGTTGAGAGGGTTTAGTGGACAGTCTGACTTGATTGTGAGGTTGATTTGCGATTAGAATGTCTTCTCATTGGTGTGAAATTTATTTTTGTGATATAAAATAGGAATTATTCATATTTGTAATGCCAATGTTTTTTCCCAGTATTTTCAAGCTGTGTCTTTGTACTCTAACATGTTTTTTGCCCCCAGAGTCTGAACTGAACCACATGATCAGTCTGTGCAGTTCTGGATTCCAATCTTTACCCAATCCTGGTGACGTAGACTTTTGATTTTTTTTAATCAGCCGGGGCAAATACAGGAAAATGAATAATGATGTCAATGATGATGGTGTGTTGTCTGGTCTTGTTTTTTTATGACTGTGTACAAGTTATGAGCTGTTTCAGTCTTATTTGAATACCAGGTTCAACTCTGAGGTTGGGGTTGGAGACTCTTATTATATCTTCAAATGTCAAATGTTGACGATATAGACTTCTGATAATCAGTAGGGGGAATTCAAGAGAATAAATAATGAAGTGAATGATGAGGTATGCTTTGAAAGCAGCTGTCTCAACCAAAACTAAGAATGTGTTGTCTGGTGCCGTCTGTTTTATTACTTTGAACCACTAGATGCAGTAATGAGATGCTGCAAAGCTCAGTCTGACTTGAACAGTAGTTTAGTCTTGCTGTTGGTGTGAATTTAGAAACTGGTAGGCCTTTCAGGTTGGGGGATATTTATAGGTTTTATTTAAATGCCAGAAAATTACTTTGAAGATGTGTCTTGATATTCTTGATTGTATCAGAATTAGGTCTGGACTGAACGACATGATTATTTTGGAGGATTCAAATCTTTAGCGAATGCCATTACTTTGAACCACTAGATGGAGTTATGGGCTGACATTTTTTATACACCTTGATATTCAGTTTTTCTTCCAAAAGTCTGGATTGAACCATGTAAAGAGTCTAGATAAATCTGCATTCTAATCTTAACCAAATGCTGGAGATGTAGACTTTGGATAATCAGCCGGGGCAAATACAGGAGAATTAATAATGATGTGAATGATGAGGGTCATTAGTATGGGCAAAGTATGCTTTGACAGCAGCTGTCTGGGCCAGTCAACAAAGCACGTCCACTTCATTTCCCCACTGCAAACATGCAAATCTTCCACTCTGCCTCCCGCTCAGGTGCGATATTAGCTCAGGTGATAATTCAACACACACGCACACCTGCATCTGTGCTGCCCATCCCAACCACAGCAAATGACACTGGGGCTAATGTTGATGGATTAGTCTGCAACTGTGCTAATTCCAATTATTGAAGCTGTGTGGTGACTTGGACTGACACAAACCCCTGAACTAAAAATATCCCGCGGCGGACGGGCTGGTGCGTTTTGTCACTTCGTTCCTCTGTGTGCTATTAAATGCCTTAGAAAGCAGCTGCTCAGCCAGCGGGGGGTAGATGCCCTGGAAGACGCCCCCTTCAAAGTCACTATGCTTTTATATAGGAAAGGCCAGATAATATTATGATACAGGCTCCTTCAACAGCCTCCATTTATCCACTTATCTCTGTGTCCTGTAAATATCACCCTCCCAGTTTGAGATCACACCTCCCGGCGAGCCCCTGGAGGACATTTCTCTTTTTTTTTTTGTCCACTCAAAGACTGCCCTGGACAACGTCTCACTCCAAAGCTGCTGCTGTTTACCTCGTTGAAGATTACATGGAAATGTCAGGTGACTGTTGGGTCAATACACTGACGCGTACAAGGGGAAACTGGGGCCCAACAAATCAATCACTGACAATTAAACGTATTTGTCCCGTTCAAGTGACTCTGCAGCTACTCTTGCAGGGCCGGCTATAGATCTACCAATCTAGATTTCCCTACGGTGCTGCAGGGGAAATTAAAAGCAGGTGTCTCCTCCAAATGATACAAACAAAATGAACAACACTTATCCCTGGAAACTTTATAATAGAAAAAAAAAAAAAAACTTTCATAAAACACTATTCCCCTAATCTATCACTGATTTGCTCACATAATGTCAAATATGTATGATTTCTTGCTCTGTTATTCCACCAAAACAAATGGGTCTGGGGTTAATATGTCACCAGGCAACTGCAAAAAGTATAATCTGAATTTTTGTTTGAGTTTATCTTTCACAGCATTTCTCTGGTGAGGCTTGTGTAGAGAGGTGATGAAGTTCTACCTATAATGGAGCGTGTGGGTTTGGTCACGGGGGACTTTGTAGTGCTCGGAGGTGAGGGGGAGGCTGACTTGCCTGCAAAGAAAAACAGACCGTGTGGTTATCAATCGAGGGAGAGCTCTAAAGGGGCTACGATCTATGGTTAGTGCTATTTTCATCTAAAGTCTAAGATTAGTAGCTACACCTTCAGTGACTTGAACCTTTTGACCTTTTCATTTTTCAGGGTTCTCAAGGTTTGGAAGAATCACATCTCAATATAGATTTAACGGAGGACGACAGTTCATCCTTTACTCAAGGGATTTTTATATCCCTCCCAGGGATATAAACTCAGCTCTCTTATCAGTTTACCATAGAATTCAAAGTCCTTTGGATGAGGGATGCAGCATCTTCACCTTTAAACCTCTGTCCAGATGCCTTTTGCAAACCTTTTAATGAATATATCCTAATGAGAATGAATGAGAATCTCCACAGACTTTTGACCTTTCCAACATTTACATGTATGTTTTTTATCTTCTGACTTTTACCAAATATGCATTACTTCAAACTATATCTATTTAAACTGAATAAACGGCTGAGGAAGTATGATCACTTGCCTATTTGACCACTGGCACTCATGATGACCTCTGTTAATTGCAATATTATTAGCACTAGCACTAATTAACATTTGTGCCTCTATTATGCCGTGATCTTCATGCCTGCCAACACTTGCACTGCCTTGGCAAAAAAATGACCAGATAGAAATTAGGATTAGCTATTGACATCTAATATTGTGATAAATTTGCATTATTGTGCAGCCGTTTGACTAACTAAACAAATATAATCTCTAAAATGTCTTTTAGGGTCACATTTAATGGCTAAATGCATGGAGTTTATTATTCAACAGAAGGGGAGGACGATAGTCTTAAGGCATGCATAGTCATTTCTTATATTACCTAGTTTTCAAGCTATGATTTTTGTACAAAGGTTATCTGGTCTTTTTTCAACATTTCAGCAAAATAGCCTAACTAAAAGAGATTTTGGACCATGTGATTGTACATGAGCCCTGTGATTGGTCATGGACATTTACATAAAACTAGTTCTAAAATTTTTGTCCATGCTCCAATCTGCAGATTCTTTATTTATGCTGCAGAAAGGGCCTTAGGCAAGTTAAAGGAACGTTAGATAGCTAAATATATAATTTAAAATGATTATTGTGCTTGTAGAGTTATGTTGAACAATGAGGTCTCTGAAGTGAACAAGTGAATAATACTGGAAAATATTTGGTTAATTTGTCTTTTTAGTGTTAAAGCATGATTTATTTCCTCAGCTTCAGTTCAACATGTTGCTCTGAAGCTGCCATCGAGAGGATAAAAGTCAATGTTCGTTTACAGTCACTAATGAGCTAAGATTAATATGAATTTATAATTAGGATACTCATTAGCATTGCGATTAGCGAGGATGCCACAAACTTTATCTTAGAAGAAGTTGACATTTTCCTAATGAAAGGAGGCATCAGAGTGCTCTCCGCTGATGGCAAGGGCAAACATTAGACAAGGTCAATTATGCACCGTGGAGCCGGCTGTTTGCAGCTTTGTAATCCTGTACGGGCAAAGTAAAACGCTTTATTCAGCCCTAATACAGCCTGCTCATCAGCGGTTACCCATTTTTTCAAATCTAACCATGCAGAAACAAACTAAAACTGTAGGGAATGTTCTAAGAAAAACAAAAATCTACTGGGTTAAGGACTAGAACAGCTATGTATTGTTAGTTGGAGCATGCCACAGTGTCTACATTAATCCAGCTCTACATACTGATGCCAAGCGTTGAAGCCAAAGTGGGAGCTGCAGACAAAAAAACAAAAAAGTAACAAAGGATGGAAAAAGACAGAGGAATAAGAGCTGCAACATAAAAAGCACGCATTTTTACACAACTGCATATGGTCCAAAAGTAACACTTAAAGCTGTGCATTTTTAGTGGCAGGCGACAAAGACAACTGCATTATTGCAATGGCCAAACCAGTGGAGGTTATATTGTCTTATTTAGAGGCTTGAACTTATTCATCTCGGGATACAAACTTCAGTCTCCATTGACATTGTACATGAAAATATCAATAGGCAACGGTTAATGTTCCCCTTCCTTTCATATATATGTTAAAGGTGGGCTTTGGTCTAATGGCTAGATGTCCTCTGGGCCAAGAGTATTCATTTACATTTGAAAATGAAAGGTGTTTATTTTAAACACACATCACTGATGAAGAGTGTCTGTGAGTAATTTGTGAGTGTCTGAGTCCTTCTGCTTGTCAACAAACAGGTAATGATATTTATGGTCTCCTGTCCACTGTTATCAAACCAGAAGTGAACTCTATACATGTTTGTGCAGTAAAGTAAAAAGTAAAAGTAAAACTTCAGCGTCTCTGAGTGTCTTGAAATGCGCTCTATAAATAAAATGTATTAATAAAAGAAAGTTCACACAAAATAAATGTGGTACTAACTTTTTGCATTGTATTTGGTGTGTTTAGGTGGGTTATTAGGAAATCAGCAAAAGAACAGAGGTACCACATGTATTGTATGCCATTGATATTGTAAGCAGATATATTGTATATTGTATATATTACTATAACCTTTAACAGAACCAACAGTAACATGGTGTGGACCTGCAGACTATGCATAAACTACACTGTCCCCAACCTCCCAGTGTCACTTCAGGTCATTTTGCCCCAAGGTTCCCATGATGGCAACATGTTGTGTTTGGTCTCCATTGTTATATGATGGATGAAAATGTGTATGTGAAATGTGAAAATGTGTATAACAGTAAATATATTGATGTGTCATGTAAATTTCATGCTGAGCAGACACACACGTAATTGCTCGAAAAAGGTGCAATCCACTGCCTAAATATCATTCCCTGCAATCATTGCTGCAAGCTTTTCAACCTTCAAATAAACAAGCCCTGAGAGCCTATTAAGTTTTCTTCTGTAATTGCCGAGATCCTGTTTCTAAACACAAAGTCACATATGCAACATGCTCCAGCTCTGTGTTGTTTTCACAAAACGCACCTGTCTTTGGGGCACATTAGAATGATTTCTACTCGACATTCAGATAAATCTATGTCCATGTTTTGTTTCCAATCAGTCACTTCAAACCATTACATGCTACAAGCCATCTCATTAAGATGACTTACCCTGCCTGGACTCTTTCATTATTTCACAGTTGAGTATGAAAAGCCTCAGTTTCCCCCTGTTCAAAGCAATTTTCTTTCTTCACTGATTGTTTCATAGCTCACCCTTTCTGTCCAATCAATAAGCACTTGCTCGCTTGTGACAGTGACAAATGAAAACCCACACTTTGTCCATGTGAAATTGTTTATCCACAGAAATGACTTACATGGAGATATGAAAAGCTCGGCTGCCCGGGCGTATATAATATTCTACCAGTTCGGTGCCATTTTCAAATACCGAAATAGCTCTGACGCGTGCTTCACTTTTCAATTGCACACCTCTCCACTTGTCTGTGTTCTCATCGTCTTTTCCTGAGCTGCTCACAGGTCGATCTAAAAATGTACGGAGCCCAGTCGATTGCTTTTCGGAGCTGGTGTCACTCACTTGCTTCCAGAGTGGTGGTGCACTCCTCGCTGACGACTGGCCCGCAGCCCATGGTGGTGCAGGAGCGCAGGTAGAACTTGTATTTGCTCACGGCCTCCAGGTCCCGCAGGATCCATTTTGTGGTGTCGGGGTTGCTGATGTCGACTGTCTGCAGTGGGCCAACCTCTTCTGTGTCGTTGACTGCAAAAACAGAACAAAAGTAGTTGGTGAAGTCTTTCATGAGTATATCATATGCATACATGCAAATTATTGTGGTAACTGCAATATATGAACTTAATCATGTCTTGCATGAGAAACTGACAAAACTTTGCAAACCTCACTTAATTTTCCATTATTTTGTTTCTTAGACAAAAGCTTTTGTTACCTGCATACAATATACCGTATTTTGTCGAATAAAGGGGCCCAAAAAAAAAACCCCCCCACCAAAAATTAAAAAAAAAAAAAAATTTTTTTCCAAAAAAACCCCCCCCCCAAAAACCCCCCAATCAGCGGAAAAAAAAAAAATTTTTAAAAAAAAAATTTTTTTTAAAAAAATTTTTTTTTAAAATCCCCAAAATTTTTTTTCACAACCCCCCCCCCCCCCCCGCAAAAAAACCCCTCAAACAAAAAAAAAAAAAAATTTTTTTTTTTTTTTTTTTTTCCCCCCCCCCCCCCAACCCCCCCCCCTTTTTTTTTTTCCCCCCTCTCCTCCCCCCCCCCCCCCCCCACCCCCTCTCCCTCTTTTTTTTTTTTTTTTTGGGGGGGGGGGGTTTTTTAAATTTTTTTTTTTTTTTTTTTTTTTTTTTTTGTTTTTTTTTAGAAAAAAAAAAATTTTTTTTTTTTTTTTTTTTTTTCCCCCCTTTTTTTTTTTTTTTTTTTTTTCCCCCCCCCCCCCCCCCCCGGGGGGAAAAAAATAAAAAAATAAAACACCCCCCCTTTTTATAAACTCCGGATTGGGAAAAGAGGGGGGGTTTGTAGGGCGGGAACCCCGGGTACTTCACAAGGCTATCCTATGGTTTCACAGTTAACCCCAAATTTATCGTCAATTGATTTAATTTGACTATGATGCAGCAAATAATGTGTTCTTTATTCACTGATTTTCTACAGCTTATCCAACCAGAGCTGGACCCTATCCACCCCGCTTGAAGGGTACATGACAGATGGAAAGACAGATATCAGACTTAAAGACAGACAGTGACAGACATCCATTAAGACTCATATTCACATTCATTCAGAGTGATCATTATGAGCCATACTGCTCACAGCCCTACTGTCAAACTTTTTTTTTCTGTAGAACTTCTGGTAGCACTTTATAATAACTACACACTGTTAAGCATTAGTTAACTTTAGTTAAATAATTAGACCTTATTAATTACATATTTATTAACACTTAACAACTGTTTCTATCGCAATGCTAACATGGTCTGGATAAAAACACACAACATAGCCAGACACATCTACCAATAACTAGACATTAGACATCAAAAGATACCAATCATTCTCGAAATATATACTTGCCTTCTTCTTTTTTGCATGCATCCTGATCTGCAACTGATGCCACACACTAACTTAAGACCTTGTCATATTTGGTAAATCCTCCTAAGAAAAACATTTTAACATTCTACCCTTTTTAGTTCTTTCAAAATACAACTCTACTCTCTTTCCGTAAATCTTTCTAAGACAAGTAATTGCCTGTTTACAAAAGCCTCTGTAAAATTTTGTAGTATTAGTCTAGGAAAAAGTCTGCTAACATGAAAAAGACATAATGCACACTAGATTAACACATTATAACACAATTATCTTCCAAATTTTCTTCCAAAAGCTTCTGACTTGACTTTTTGACCTTGAATATAAGAGATTCATTATTTAAGCCGGAGAGTTCTTTCATGGGTTACGTGCATGAATCATACAAACAGATGGAGCATGTTACACTATGATAAAATAGCCTTTACTCTGCCTATGTTGTGAATGGGAGTCATTTTTTTACTACTTAAAGCATCACAGCGGGTGGGGAGGTGGCATTTATGTTCTTTGTAACAAAAACAAACGCAGCAGGTGTCGCAGTGACCTTTGCCATGAAAGAGGTGCTGCGTCTCGCTGTTGGGAAGCAGCCACAACAATGACAAATATGCATTCAGCTGAGTTTTTGCATGAAAAACTGCCCACGGTTATCAGACAATTCTTTGCAGTTGTTCTGTTCCCAAGGACAAGAATGGTTTCCCTTTTTTTTGGTAAGCTATGCAACTGAGACTTTCTTTGGTCTGACAGTTGGTGACATGATCTCAAAGTTTACACTCTGGGTCCTCCAGCCATTTGCAGACTCTAATATTTTGAAATCCTTAAGGGCGACTGGGCAAAATGTGTCTGGCCTTGTGCCGGAGCTAAACTGTGCAACATTCAGAGATCAGCCAGTGGCCTGACAGTCAGTGTGGGCCTGAGAAAAACAGAATGAAGTGAGAGCCAAGATGACTTTTCATAACTCCCACTCATGAAACTGTCTGAGATCAGTGCCAAACAACAACTAAACCCAACTGTATTCACTTCTGATAGAATAGAAAAATGGGAATATATTTTGTATTAATTTTCCCTATGGAACGGGCCTTTGACCTCTGGTGTTTAAGACTGATTTAATATTTTTACTGCAATTTTGTGCAACTCTGTGATTGGAAAGTTTATTTGTCTATCATAATAATATTACTGCAGTTCAAGGAGTTCTTATATCCATTTTACGATGTAGATATTATGGTTGATATTACCTTTCAATCAACTATCCAACATTCATTATACCTAAAAATATACAGTGAAATGTATCTGTTGTTGCAATATTCCACAACAATAGCTCATTTCACATGTTTGCAATATCTCCAGTATCCACACACATCTGCTCAACGTATCATCTTTGTCTTAGTCTAAAGTGGGCAGTTTAAGGATGGGAGGTGTGGAAACTGTCAGTGTTTGTTCTGCCATTTTACAGCCGGACTATTTTTCATTCAAAAGGAAGGAACCTGTGAGAAGAGCAGCTAATAAAGGCTTGTTGTGGAGGTGGGCGTTCCCCTGAAGCAGCTGTGCTCCAGCTTGAGATTCCACATGCAGCACTTCCACCCTGCGCTGACAGCTGGCTGCATTATCCTCTACATTTCGCACATGACTTACTTCAAGGGGCCTTCAAAAAAAAAGAGTCACACTTCAAAGAGTCTATCAGCTTTACTGCAGAGGCACAATCAAACCGTCCTCGGCTGAAATACCACACAACACTTGGCCCTTTTGTGCAGCGGCCAAATCAAACTCAATTAGCCGAGAAATGTGCCGCTAAGATGTTGTTGGAAGTTGGGAGTCATTAGCTTTGTTCTGACTTTTGTTTAAGGACAGAGAAGAGTGTGTGGAAGTGTTCACTGAAGCCATCCCCAGGGACTGAGCTGCAGTGGAAAAGTTCCCTGCAGACGGGATGGGGTCAGAAAACTTCAGTGAGCGCAGTGGACATCACCTTCACAGACTCTGTGTGCATGCACCGTGACCCCCGCATGACCCCGACCCTAACACTGACATCCTCTGATTTCCCTGCTGCGCTCAGGAGCAGGTTTAGACCGGAGCCAGTCAGCCAAAAAATCCACTGACCTCCACTCTCCCATGAAAGACTCCAATAGTCTATATGTTTGTGTACAGCAAGAGGCGGTAATGTTAATGTGAATAGACATGGAGCTTTTACTGTTGCCACTTTTTGGAGAGCATTTGCATATTTTATTATTATTTTGAGACCACTGGGAACTGCAATTCAAGCATAATATTTTTTTTTTAATGACAACCATTGAATAGAATATTAAGCAGTGACATTTAATTGTGAGTGAGCTAACCGTACTGAATGTATGTGTACAGGTGGACAGTATTTCTTCAACATTTAACAAAGCGTTAACCTATAGGGCATTATTGCCAACTTCACAAGAGGATCAAAACAAGCATAGCATGACCATATTTTGATCTGTTTTTGTGTAATTATTTTTCCCCAACATTTACTTTATAACTTATTAAAACAACGTGCATCTCTTTGGCTCCAATTATTTATGCTGTTTCCAACATTCAACACCAAAGCAAAAATATGATCTTGCTTTTTTCTTTTTTTTTTCAATCAAAAACTATTAATAATTAAAAATATATATAATTATTGTTTTATTTGCAATAAAAACTCACCAAGAGCTTGCTTTCTTCCTTGATTATACATCTATTTTAAAAACTGCATTAAGAACAATATAAAAACTACTGAAGACGTGGGTATTGCAGTTCCTACTATTTCCCTGGGAGTATGATTGTTGAGGATATGATACATCACAGCAGATATTACAAAAGGATATGTTGCCATTTTTACTTTTAATTTCAAGAGACAAAAATATGTACTGCAGCTGTGTAGTTAGGGAAAATCAAGATAAAAAAAAAACATATACTATTATTAATATCCAGTCTATTCTTAATAAAACTTACTTTTAATGCACAAATTATTGTTTTAGGTACTTTGATTAACTCTTTTGATAACACTTCCTCCAGCTTTATGCTGTATTCATCTACAATGTCCTGTCTATATTGCACATTTTCTCCGAGCAATCTTTAGTACTAACCTGCCTCTTCCTCCCATTTCATTCATGTTTTTCTGTATGTTTCCTGTTTTTGTTTTTGCTTTTTCAATTTCTTTTTTAATGTCAATTCAACACTATACAAGCCTCTGATATGCAGTCCTGACTTTTAAATTGAAACATATGATTTTTTTTTTTAATATGAAGCCTCCTCTAAAACCATGTAAACACTAATAAAGACTAGCTCAGGGGAGACAGTGTATCCTGGTGTCATCACAGAACACAGCAATAAATCTGAGTTAACGCAGAGATGAAGGAGAGGGGCAGAGTTACGCACTCAGCTGATACTCCAGGAGGTATCCGGTGAGAATCCCATTAGGCTCCAGCGGCGGGGCCCAGGCCAAAGACACAGTGTGCTTCTGTGCGTCTGTGACCCTGAAAACAGGATTTTTCTCAGGGACTGTGGGGGCAAAGAAGGTAATATACACAGTAAGCAGTCGAATTCTGCAACCCAGTTTCCTCCACTATTATTAGATTTGTGCCCTCAGAAGTTGTGAATCAATACGCTCCGTGCTGTTTTTCTACAAAGCTTACCTCCCTCCGGGGTTTTAAAGTTGACAGGGTGGCTGCCGGGCCCGTTGCCCCGCCCGTTGAAGGTCATGGCGATGAGGCTGTACTCGGAGAAGGGTGTCAGGCCTGGCACCGTGGCGTGAGCACGATCCCCGGGGACAGTCAGCGTTTGTTTGTCTCCGTGGCTTTTCTTGGAGTCGACCAGACTGCGCAGACGCCACCAATTTATCTGCGGCGTCAGGAGAGAGTCAAACAGTGTTATCCTCAGACTCACTGCAAGGGTTTACATATTAATATACAGTTACACAGACAGAGGTATAAGATAATGAGAGATTAATATGGTTATTGTGACCCAGCCCAGTTATAAAAAAAAAAAAAAAAAAATTATAAGATGATGCAATGTTAAATTAATGGGCATGTATGGGGCAAAAAAAATAAATAAACACGTCTACAGAAAAGTAAGTAGTGTACTCATAGAAATGGATTAGTATTTTGTAAATAAGGTTCCATGTAGAGCTTATAAAAAATGTTCTTGTAGTAGACAGAGTTTGTTACTTTTATAAAAGCAGCTACGTAGTGATGTGGCCCTCATTTGTATGTACTATATTTCACAATTTGTAAACATGCCCTTCATATGAACAATCCCTTCTGTGTGAAACTTTGAACCAGATATTGGCAGGTTAAATTGTTTGAATGTTTTCCCATTTTAAATCTGATGTGTTTGAATCCATCTGCCACTGGCTCCGGTTGCAGTGATAATTGGTTTAATCTTAGTGTCACTTCTCCTGTCTGCTTCTCCAGACTGGTAACATACTTACACTGTCTTCTGTTGGGAAACTATAAATAACCATTCCAATTTACAAAATAATGCACTTTAAAACTAGGAGTAAAAAATAAAAGGGATAAAAAAAAAGAAACATCAAACTTGTTTAAGACACACATATATTTTCTATGTCAAACCCTGCCTTAGTTAAAAATGATTTTGGTCTGAAGGTGGTTTAAGGTTTATCTCACCCTTAGTGACTGAACAATTGTTCTCACAGTGTTTCTAATTGGTTCCAAATTTGTTTTTTGGTTGGTCACTCAATGCTTCCTGTAGGGGGGGTCAACATGTATTTTGAAAGACAGGTTCAAAGGAAATTAACCTTGCTCTTAATGATTCACCTTCAGAAAAAATGCTTCAACAGCACAAAAAGATGATGTGTATGTGCAAACGGTGAAAAGGTGCACTTAGATTGGCCCGCTCTACAAATTAACCAGTGTCAACTATAAAAAAAATCTTAAACCAGACGACTAAAGGAGGCAAAGTGAGGTGAGGGAAGTAAATGTTCAGAGCGAGGTCAGGGCCATTCCTTTTAAACTGTGTCTAAAGCCAAAGGCTGCGTTTGAGGCATTACCCTGTAGCCTCCCAGATGTCCGTGTAACTTGTCCTTGTGCACGCGCGTCCAGCTGACCTTCACCACTGAGCTGTTCATCACCTCCACAGCAACATCGTCTGGCGCAGCGGAGGGAACTGCAAGAGGCAAACAAACAGAGCATCTACAGACTGCAAGAACTAGGACGGACACGTATAACTACTCTTAGCAAAAGAAACATGAAACATACAGGATCTAAATCCTATAACTCTGGCCTATAATTGCTGGGCACTTATACAGTATACTGCTCAATGAAGATGTTAAAACACTACACAGACCAACTAGAGGGTGTAGTGGATTTCCTAAGAGACAGATGGGAGTGAGGTTATAACCTGAGGTGACCTCCTGAGGGCAAGTCCAGAAGAAAGCTAAAGACAGGAGGTAAACTTTGTTAAGTGTGCTTCTCTTGCAACAAGTCACAGTACTAAGTAATGTAGTCCATCTCGACAATAAGAATGCAATAAAGCTGTCAATTTAAGACTTAACTCAAGAGAGGATATAAAAATAAGTTTGTTTATGGTCTCCCTAAAGAAAATCACTTGGTAAAAGTGTACAGACAGTTTTCATCACTTACTGTATATGAGTACAAATGCTAATGGCACATGTAACTTTATTTATTTATTTGCATTTTTTGTCACTATCAACAAGCAACATGTGAAAGATGATTGATGTGTCTGCTCTAAATGTCTGAAGGAAACAAAATGTTGGTCCACTATATTGTTGTTGTAAAGTGAGTCGTCATTTATCATCAGTGTCTTAATTTGGAGTGGATAAAGTGTATGCAGGGAGAAGTATCACAACCACCATGTCACCTATCATAAAGTCACTAAGAGTACACTATTTTAAGACCATACTACCTCAAACCAAGACCAAGACCTTAGTGGATGAGACTAGGTCAAGTCCAGAATCATAGCAAGGCATGACCAGGGCCAGTATATGATATGTCAAAAGAGATTCTACAACTATTTTAAAATTCACACAGTCCAAGTCCAGTCTTTAGCCTTGTTTGCTCTGTGTCACATAGCACAGGTCGGGTCAGTACTGGGCAGTTTGGTACAGTTTACCCCTGAAAATGCACAGGTTTCCACTCTACTGGGTCCAGAAGAGCGGTGTCTGCTACTGACATCATGACGTCATTGAAATGCCAGAAAAGTCATGTCTATATTTGAGGTATGAAATGTATTTTAAGCAGACTTTTAGAAACTTGGATGCTTTGTCAATAATTAATATAAATAATATATCCTGTTGTGTAGCAGCACAGCGCAGTGGCGGCAGTAAACATTAAACTGTTATTGGTTTAGTCTCAGCTTTGAGAACAGAAATAGACATAGAGCTGCTAATATAATAATTTAGGGACTCAGTATTTGAGGCACAGGTTCTGCTTGTGTTAAATGCAGTGTAGACGATAAATACAATGTTTAAACGTATTAAGTTAGAACCGTACAATGCGGACTCTGTTTAAAACCAGAAATAGCTGTTGCTTGTTGTTAGCTTTGTCGTCGGGAAAAAGCACAAAATTTAGCATGTTTTGTTTGAATATAATTATCACAAGAACAAAACTTAATTTTTTGGGAATTATTTTTTTTTGATGAAATTTGATGTTTTTTTCCTTTTGGCTTCTTGTTTTCATGTGAGGATCCTTGAGGATTATCTATAACCCAATCAGCTGACTGCAGAGTTTAACCACGCCCCTCCCAAAGAGTACCACAAAACAAACAGGACCCAAGCCGAGGTGTGTACCAAAGTGGTACGGTGTATTTGTGTTTAGGGGACAGTTCAGACCCCTTTTGGTAATTGAAATAGAACAAACCTGACTTACAGTGACCCACACTGTCCCAGCGGAAACAAAGCTATAGAGTATGTAAGAGGAGATTTTGTTTATTTATTTTCAATCAAGTCAAGGTAAATTGTTTTATTTATTCATAAAAATCTTCCTCTGCCTTTAACCCAACTAGTCAAGGCAAACATCTGTCCACATTGAGCTGGGGTAGATTAAAGTTATGAATATAGCTTAGACATGCTCCAAGAACATTCTTCTTTAATGCAAATAAATTCAATTAAATTTAAAATTATTTGTGGTATTGGCCAGTTGTCTGACTTAAAATTCCCAGACCTTTATGTTCCATGCATAATGACACAGACCAAGTTGAAAAATGAGTTCAAGCACAATACACGACTAAATCATAAAAGTTATCTTCAAGCTCAGGCTCAAGGCCAAGAGCTGTTGTGAGTATAACACTGGTATGGCCTTGCAATTTGAACACAAAGGATTAAATAAGACCAGCAGACACAGGTACATACAGTCCTCTCCTGAGTATCCTGTCACTATCTTGGGCTCCGGTCCCCAGCCCTGGTGGTTCTTGGCTTGGATCTTGATTTCGTACGGGACGAAGGTGGGTGTGTTCTTCACCACGAAGGAGTGCCTCTTCACTATGTGTTCGTGCCAGTCCTCCTCCATGTCCTGCCGCCTGTAGCTCACCTTGTACTCCAGCCCGGGTCCATTGTGCTCGATGGGCAATAAAGGCTGCAGATACAATAGAGGGCAAAAGAAAAGAAGAGAAAAAAAAGGGTTTTCACAGAGACCTCAACAATTGCATAAGACGCCTGTTGTATTTTAACCGCTCAATGTAGCTGCCTCTGTGGGATTCAAATGACGAGCCAGTCCAGTGAACTGTGCTCGGAACTGTGGCGGTGTTTTATCTTGCTATCGAGTAAAACAATAGAACAATTGACCCGCTCTTACAGCCGGGCTTCGCTTTGATATAGGGCTTTGCAAAAGATGTCGTGGATGAAAAGATTCATCTCGCAAGAGAAGCCCCGGCCGTGAGAAATGGAACGAGAAGCCATTACATACAAAAGCAAATCATTAGCAAGAGGAAGAGATCCCGAATTCTGCGGGCGATGTTTCCATGGCTGTGCTGTCGGATAATAAGGCAAGAGGAGATTCATCTTTCTACAATGAAGCTGAATAAATTACTGTATGTGTTAAAAGAGATGGTTCCTTTTCATAGGATTTTCTCTTTCTTTAATAATCAGGCAGCTGACAATGAAAATCCATTATTAGTGGCCCTAGAAAAATGACTTTTCTAAAGATCTCCACAGAATAAAATATAGAAAAATGGGCAATTTTTAATTCCAAAATCCCATTGATAATTGCACGTGAAGTATTGATAAAGCTTCACCACAGAAATTCCCAGAGACTGTGTGAATTATTCAATATGTAAAGGTAGCCTCTATAGCACAAAGCTGATAAGAAAAAAAGCTATTCCTCACCTCCCAGTTGATATCCATTTCGTGTGGCAAATGACCTTCGATTTTGATAGTTTCAGGGTTCCTGTCGGGCGCTGCAAAAAAAAAGGGATATAGATTTTGCCGACATTGTTAGTGGAAGAAATCTCAAGTGGAAAAGGCCACAGATTTTTCAACGAGAGGGGAATCAATTATGGAACAGGGCTGAGTGTTTTAAAGTTCACGGTGCAACAGTGTTGGCAGTTCAAGAGAGATGTTTCAATGTTTCAAAAGCTCTGTTTCCACTGAGAAGGATGGAACCGGTTGGCAAGGTACAGTTTTAATGGAGGTTCAAAAGGACACAAAGGGTCCAACTGTACTACGCCTCTATTAATTAGGTGATACAGAATCCTAACATCTGTGTTCTCGGCAGCTTTGAGATATTGAGCGATGTGGAGCAAGTTTCTTTGAGATATAAAAGTCCAAAACTGCAGACAACTTTTTGGTAAAAAGATCAGAACCTTATGTTTCTAAGGAGACATATTGTTTGCTTATTTGAGTCAATTGCAACACTTCTCTGTTTTTAGAAGTTTGCTTCACATGTGATTTATGTCTATTGTATAAATGACATCTGCACAATATATTGCAAATTTACTGTTATTGCAATAACCATATTGCAAAGAACTGTGTGAACTACATGTTTTCTAGATCATGCATAAACTTTGCAGGCTCACGTGAGCCTCTCTGCATTGCTGATTACATTAGAAGTCATCATGGAATTACAAAATTCAAAATACTAGTTACATTGATAGCAGCTGTGCAGAAACATAACTTGGTAAGAAGTAAAAAAAAAAACAAACTACTTAATAGATACTGGGTAATCCTTCTTATTGAGGTAAACATTTAGTCTATTTATTAAACGGAGATTATGTAAAAAAAAATAAAATAAAAAAAATAGATTAGATTATCTTAGATTAGATTTTAATAGATGAGGATATTTAGCTCATACCAGGTCCTAGCCAATCACAGATAGCTCCTATTGGTCTGCACAGATGTCAACAAGAAAGTAATGGCAACCGATAATACAGAGAAAGGTTATTCTTGTTTTGTATCTTTTTACACAGCAAAACTGTGCCAATAAATTAAATAAATAAATAAATAAATAAAACAACTCCTGCAGGGCTAAAAAAAGAAAACAGGTAGTGACACTATAAATTAGAAAATAACAGAACTAAAAGAGCCTAATTATGCATTGCATATATGTATGAAATAATGTACAATCTGTTTCAAAGGCTCTTTTGATTTAATTAATGTGGACCCAAAAAACTGTATAGTTTTTTATAGAATGTAACAATGTAGAATGTAAGAAGAACGGGTAAGGTCTGGTCTAATCTGCTCAATTATTAAATTTTTTTATGTGCTCAAGATGGAAGGAGGATCAATAAACACTATGAGAAACAGCCAATTATAATATTTGCTCAACATCGCACCAAATCATATGACATGAGCCAATATGGTTTCTACACTGGCTGCTCATCCTGCAAAGTAAACCCAACCAACATTTGGGGTAAAGTATCAAACCATGCTGCTTGGTGGAAACAAGTCTAAAATGTACAAAATCCACACTGTAACATTCGTCTGCAAACCTGCTGGTGGGGTTTTGTATCTCGCTGTGGGCTCACTGTAGGGCCCCCTCCCGACTGCGTTCACTCCGGACACTCTGAAGCGGTAGTCAACGTGACCGTGGAGTTTGAGAAGAGCCCAGTTGAGATTCCCAGGCACTCTTAGCATCTCCTTCCAGTTTCCTGGCTCCCACTGGCTCTCCTCATACTGGATAATAAACTCTGTCAACAGCAAAAGACAATCAGACCGGCCTATCACCACTCTGGGTTTCATGCCAAAGGATTGCTTATCTAACCACCAGCTGTGCAGAAAACTCCCTGAACCACGCTCCGGGCTTGTGTACTCTTGGGGGAGACTAATCATAATTCATGCATGGATGAATCAATAATAGATTCATATTGTACAAGATGGTATCAAACAATTGTATTTACATGCAGAATGGTGGTTAGTGTCCAAAATGGCGCGGGGAATACTAATTCTAACAATGTTGCCTCGAATATGCTGTTGCTGTCACGTGAGGCAGATGCTGTTTTACCTGTTGTGGAGCTGTTGTGGTCGTCCCCGGGGATCCATTTGAGTTTCACACTTCTGCTCTTGTGTTCAGACAGTACCAAGCTCTCGGGTGGATCAGGGACGTCTGAAAACATCAAAACAACATGGTTTTGGAAAATCACTGAACCATCAATTTCTGCTATGAAAAAGGCAGGGAGGGAAAACATGTAGAGTCGTTTTAGGAATCAGGGGAGGTGGAAGGAGCTGCATAATTGTACAGGTGGATATGTTGTGTTTGAAGTAAAGGAGTCAACAATAGGGCCGTGTAGGTCCAGGTAGCTTTTTTCCCTGCATTTTGTGTTTACTTGAGTTATTTTTGTCTATTTTTTGGATGATCTGAAACATTTAAGCATGACAAATATGCAAAAAAAAAAAAAAAAAATGAAGGGGGCAAATACTTTAGTCACAATGGGGGTAGTGTAGCCTGATGTTTTGTCTCACCCAACACCGTGAGCCACGCCGATGCTGTGTCATGGTCTAACGGAGTCCTGACCACACATCTGTACAACCCTTTGTCTCTGTGGCTCACATTGATAATCTGAAGAATACCATCCTCCACAAAGTATCTGTTGACAGAACGATGGAGACGCGGTATTGACTGACAAAAGTAAAACGACAGTCCAGCAGCACAGAGAGAAAATTCTCCTACCTTGAATTCTCAGTGTAGTTCAGGCCTATCTCCATATCATCCTTTTCCCACAGGAGCTCAAAGTCATTGCTAAAGGACTTGTCGTACTCCGCCAGGCACGAGAGTTGGGCGGTGGTACCTATTAAGATCTGCTGGTCTTCGGGGCCCGCCACTATCCTAGTGGGATCTTCCATAGGCAGAGCGGTATTAGTTACATTTCAAGGACTGTGAGCAGCGGCAGACGCTCAGAGGGTTCAACTGTTTACCTTTGACGTAGAGCATGGCGTCGATGGCGGACGAGCCCTCGATGTTCTTGGCGTAACACGTGTACTGTCCCGCGTCGTCTTTCTCCACCTCGTAGATCTCCAGGGAGCCGTTGTCGTGGATGGTGAACCTGGGGCCTTGCACTGATTCAGAGGATTCGTCTCTGCTCCTGTGAGTGGGGGGGCATTTAAGATACTATGTACTAGGGCTGCACAATATATCGCAATATTAGCACCATAATATATACATAATATATCGCAAAGAACTACTTCTCAATAGCATTATGGTCTTCCGTGTGATGGACATTTATACCTAAGCATAACTCCCTTTTCATAGATTCAATGGGGTTGTCTAACCAGATACTACATAATGTGATGGGGCCTGCTGAGAAAACATATCTTGGCAAATAAAAATAATTTTCTATACATGCTATCTAAACAAGATGGATATTTAGAGATTGCATTACAACATTTTTTTTTCAAAAGTTTTATTTTTTGAAGATTCTTTTTTGGCTTTATTTCACAGAGAAACAGGGTGAGAGAGAAGGGAATGACACTGAGTATATGACTCAAGCCGGAATCAAACCCAGGTTGCATGGGTATGGTATGTGCTTTACCAGGTGAGCAACAACAGCAGGAGCAAGCATAGACTTTTTAACGGCAGATAGAAAATGAATACAGCAGATCTATTAAAAAAAGTTCAAGATTTTATGCCTGAGTAATATCCATTTTGTAACCTTTATTATGTATATTATATAATGTCAAACTTAATCAAAGTCTATTAAAGATATAAGGTTATTTTAAGTTGAGTAAAGTGTGACTTCTGCAATGGATTGAAGAAAAAAAAAAAACATGATTCAGCAAAGAAAAAAATAAAAGAATATTATTATAAGTAGGGAATTCTGTATGAAGCTAATTGCATTTGCTTGAGATCTACTGCCCTCTGCTGGTGAAAATGGAGGACTCACCAAGTCACGGTGGAGGGAGGAGAGCTGAAGACCCTGCAGTGCATGATGACTCCCTTCCCCTCCACGGCAGAGTAATCTTCTCCCTCGTCGGTCAGGATCATTGGTGGCAGATCTGCGGCAGAATCAAGTCATCAATCAATAAGAAAGCTCTGGACGTGGGAATGTGGCTATTTCTGCCTCAGAGCAACGTGTGGGACCAGTGGCTCCTCTGCTCTGGTGACTTTAATAAAGAAAAGGCACTACAACAAGACAGGAACTCGCTTTTTCCAAGAAATCACTATCCACATTTCCAAGATTAGATTTTTTTAATTATTTTTATTGCAGACGCTGTATTATTTCTCTATTTTGTAAAATACAGATTTCACTCTTCTCCACAAACTACAATAACCTCAGAGGGTCAAAACTCAAACTTTCAATTCCCACTGGCAATAAGGGCATTTGTCTGTGGCTGCATTATTCAAGTCAGTTAAGTTTTAAACAAATGCGCACAGAGCAACCTTTAAAAAAGACAAAAAACTACACTCAAATTGTCCAGCTTTTGCAGGATTTTTTCAATTACTTTAAGTATTTAATTACTGTGACATAGTGGATACATGGATTTTGTTCTTAAATGATTTTACACACTGTAAACCATGTCTAAATAGTGAGCGTGATTTCCTCTGCATTATTATCAGCTCCTTTGTCTTACACCTGATTCCGCTGTCAGATAACTGTCAGAAATATGAAAATGAAATCAAAGAAGAAAACCATGGACTAATGAGTGAGCCCAGTGAGTGCTTCTTATTGGTTATAGCCACTGTCTCCCATTAAAATGCTCTGTCTCTTCTAATTGTTTACAAAGGCAGCACCTAGGAGGTGGCATTCACTGAGTGTCCGGCTTTATTAACTTCCGTGTCAATGAGAACAAACTCCTCACGTTGGCCCCATATTGTCTTTTTATCTGCTCTTGTAAAGCAGCACGTGTTGGTCTTATTGCAATGAAATCAGTGTCGAATTGGAGAAAACTTGTTAGCATATAAATGGCAGAAAGCGGGCTTGTTTCTCTGAGGGGAGAGTGGAAATGAAGTATGCATATAGAGTTTCCACGGCCCACCTTCCTAGGCCCCACAGCGCTTTGTGGGCACATGCCAACATCCAGCAGTTGATACACGACTCTGCTAATGCCTGACATTTCTTCAAACACGGATAAATGTTGGAGAGAGGCAACATGGCTTCTTCGATGACATCTTCATTAACTGATAAAGGGTGAAGGCCCCGAGGATGAGGATGATTTACATACTTACTCATAATCATGATGTTAGCGTTGACCAGCAGGCTGCCGTGTTTGTTGGAGGCCTCACACTGGTAGACTGCGCTGTCAGACTCTTTGGCGTTGTGTAAAACTATGGTGTCATCAAACACCCTCCTATTGGCCAATGGCGATTCTGCAAGGAAAAAAAAAAAAGATTGCAATTAAATATTTGCATAATTAACAATGTTTTAATATGTAATGTCTCATGGCATTTCACAGCTTTATGGATAAGGTCTGTTTACCTTAAACAAAGCTGTGAGAAAAAGTAGATAGTGTATCAGTGTGTAGTGTCATTTCCCCTTTTAAATGTTACGTCTCTTCAAATAAATTTAAAAAAGCAAATTATTTGATTCAGACTTAATCTGCCATAGATTGAACAGGCTTATTGCTACTGGCTGCTTGTTGAAAATCCCAATGCAGGGAACGGTCCATATTGCTCAGTATAGCATCTGTCCTACTGTGTCTCTGTTGCTCCAGCAGCTTGTTGTCCAGATGCATTCCCAGGTATTGCAGGTGGACCCTATATAAATATCTTCTCCACTGATGGTCATATATGTGAGACTATTTAGTCTAATGTGTGCCATTACAGACTTGTTACATAGGGATGTATTACTTGCAAAGAACATGCTTTGTGTTTTATATGAAAATACATTCAGTACATTAGGTTCTATTAGATGGATTTGTAAATCCCAAGGAGTAAAAATTTAAGAAAAGTTCATTTCACTTTTATTATCAGAGCAGAGGCCTATAATGGAGAGTTATGGCACTGCAAAAGACTTCTACAGAAAATAAGGAGTGCAGATGTGCAGTTATCATGGGATTTGTAATAGTTTCAAACACACAATAAGGCCTGTTCATTTCCTGTGTTTCTAAATTAAACTGGCTTTGTAGTTGACAGAATAGTGAAATATTACATTCACAAATAGCTTATGGCTCTGTTTTCACAAAATCTATGCCTCGTTATGTGGCTGTAGAGACATAACATTCACAGAGAAATGACACTATTGTGTTTTTCTGTATGAACTCTTTCATTATAACAGGTATTAATAGAGAGTCTTTTAAACAGACCTTTCTTTGAACATATGTTGCATGTTTTGGTAACTAACCATGCAGAGGTACTCCGTTGACCCTCCATGTCACAGTTGGCTGAGGAGTCCCACTGGCGGAGCACTTCAGGAAGACATCTGAGCTGATCATGCTGAGCTGGCTCTCGGGCTCTAACACCCACTCGGGAGGCTCTGGGAAAACACAGGCATAAATATGAGCAAACTAACAGGTAAAAGAACATGGGTGCATAAACACATAGCTCTTAGATTATCTGTGGATGTCCTGAAGAAGCATGTGTTAAGTTTGACAATGTATTCATGATGTATCATTTTTTTTGGAGTTTGTCTGACTCTTGTCATAAGGTGTAGCATGAGAAAGTGATTGTTTTCCTAAATAACCTTCAGTGCAGAACCTACTTTACTGCAATCTCTCCAGGCCAATATCTGTAACTCCCCTTCTTTGGATACATACCAGCAACTTTTAAAAACCTACCTCTTGAACAAGACCTTAAATCTTAAACCACTTTTTTATGATGATATATTTTTTTGTAGAAACATTATAAACAAGTGGAACAAATTTGAAAAAAAAAAAATGTCCACTCAGCTTACACTCTTCAAGAGATGGTACAACAGTTGCCTCCTCACCTCTGACACCAATGTCACAGACTGGAGTCTTGATAATATTCTCAATGTAGCTCACTTGGCTCACTGTTCTCCATATTCTCCTTGAAGTGACATTCAGCCTGACATCATTGATCTTAGCTGACCCAGAGTACACTTTACATTTGCGGATACCCCCTCCTCAACTCTTACCTCTTAAGATAAACACCTTATCTTGCTTTAAATGCTCAATTCTCAGTATATCTATACTTCCACGGAGGAATAGTAAGACATTAAAATGTCAATAGTGTCATACTGTTAATCTGACTCTGTAGAATTCATCTACTTTCTTTACATTTACATTCTCTGTCACTAGCGATGAACACATCAAAAAAAGAAAAAAATACTAGAGATTATGAATGTAAGCATTTTGTTTGAGGTTGACAGCCTTTGTTATTTTAGATGGTATTTTGGGTAATGAAATTGCACTGCATTTGAAGTTCAGACCACATTTTATAGGATTCCATTGTGAGATTTCATTTTACCTTCCACTGTGACTGTAAAGTAATGCACAGCTTCTCCGAGCCCATTCTTGGCCTTGCACATGTACTTTCCACTGTCCTCCTGATCCACTCTGGACACAAGCAGTAACTTCCCGTGATTCTCCACTTCAGCTTTCTCAGAAAGTTCATGACCTATCTTTAGCCACTCAACCTGTGGAGTTGGACTGAGACAAAGACAAAAAAAGAGGTCATACATTTACAAAAATGTCAGTCATGACAGAATTAAAATGTAGAAGTACTTACAATCCTTCAGCAATACACTCCAATTTCAGATCCTCTCCTTTGACCAGCTGTACCTCTGATTTGACACCGGGGGGCGTCAGGAGAGAAGGCTTTCTGTCCAGGATTGCATTAGCTGATAAACAAGAGTGAGGCATTAGAGAGGGAATACAAATCTCAAATAGAACTAGTAATAGTATAGTACTTAAATAAAAAAAGAAAAAAAAAGAAAAGTTTTCTATACTGCTACTTGCTTATTTGTGAGAAATGGGACGAAACATATGTAGCACCTTTAACAAATATTGAATCTAATCATTAAAATACATTATATTGTGCACTGTATGTTGTGGAGGAATGTGAATAGAATGCATTCAACAAACTCCTTCAATTCCATAACAGCTGTTCGCTCAAGTTCCTCAAGTATGTTTTTTTTTTTTTTTTTCAAAATGTAGCCTCATCCTTAACTCCATTTATTTTAGGGTTTGCTTGTTTTGTAATAAAAGTTTTAAATGTATTTAAAAACTATATTCATGTTTGTGTCAGACATCTTTGGGTCAGTGTCTCTATTAACTGTCTCTCCTTGAATAGGAATAATTTTTCAATACACAAGCTATTTCCATTATTGTTTGAGGGAAATTCTATTCTATTATATCATCTATTATAACTTTGGACAAAGGCATTTTATTCAGTTTCATCCCAGTTCTGAAGAATCACTGTTCTTTTACTTAGCTATTCAGGGGTATTCCTCCTCAAATGTCTTACCTGTCTCTGGACTCATGTCACTTTTTGCTTTATCTGAAATGGAATGGAATGGGAAAAAAAGCCATGAACATGATAAAAAATGGAGGGATCACAACAACCAAAAATCAAAAGCACAACATAAAACAAGGAGAGCCAGATACACGAGACAGCATAACACCTGATGGCTTTTGAAGTGGAGCTGTGACATGAACCCAGTGAACATGTTGGAAGTGATCAAATAAGAATTGAAGTTTGCATCACTCTGTGTTATAAAAAGACACCTACTCGTCTGCACAATGACCGACATGGCAGTCTTCTGAACGATGGTGCGTATCCGGGGGAAGGCAGCGAAGCAGCAATAGTCCCTCCTGCTGTCCTTCTCCTCGGCGTGAGCGAAGTAAAGGTCTCCGTTCAGACCCATAGAAACCCGTTCATCCTGCTCAATGTGCTGCAGGTCTGAGCACAGAGAGGGTTATGTCGTGTCACTTACTTAGAGTAAAAAGACTGTCCAATATACCAATTTAAAACACACTGTAATTAAAAGTACAACAAATGCATAATGCTATTTTTTTTATTTTTATCAAAAGATGCAGCTTTTCTCATTAGCTTTTAAATCACTGACTTTAAGAAATTTTTTATTTTTTTTATTTTTTTATGATTAATGTCTATTGCATTGTGACTGTAATTTTTCTGAAAGCTGCTGTACATACCTGGAAAATAAAATTGCATTTCTGCATTCCCGTCTTTTTTATTGTATTAATGAGAATGTATTGCTTTGGGTTCATATCTAACATACAAGGACATTCAAAGCATGAATATCTGACACAGTAAAATGCCATACCCTTTATTGCAGTTAGGATTGTTATTACCAAAACAACATTTCAATTTATTGTACAGTTCTGATATTAATATCAATTTGTTACATTTGTTACTGTAAATTAAGTGGTTCAAGAAATGCATGTTTAATGAGAGTCAGTCTGCTCTCTGGAGCGCATGGAGAAGGACATTAGCTGAGGTGACATAACAAAACCTTTTGTGATTTCTAAGAGTAAATGTTGTTGTTTTTTTGTTTTTGTTTTTTTTTTTTTTTTTTTTGTTTTTTAACATAGCCCCATACTACAACATCAGTTTCCCCAAAGGCCCTTACAAACTGTTTTTGCTTTGTTTATGGATGTCAGTGTTAAGAAATTAAGTTTTTTTGCAGAAAATTCATTAACTTCATTAAAATATGTAGCCTCAAACTTCCCTGACATGAATAAATTAGAATAAGCTATTCTGTATATGTACTCTACTACATAACTCTAAATAACAGGGCATGTTGCCATCTCATGAGACACATATCTCAAAACATACTGATGTAGGTAAGAAACATTGAGACATAACAGTTTCATGTAACTTTGCAGCAGGGATATTTCAGCAAACTCCTGAAATGTTACAAAGTGTTCCTTTAAATTAATAAAAGCAAAATGAAAACTATTACTCACTGATGGTCATCCAGTAAATCTGCAGAGGAGGTATTCCTTTAGGTGGGTTACATTTCAAAACAAAAGCCTGGCCTTCATCCACCTTTAGAGGCTCAATTGTTTCTTTGGGAAACTTTGGAACATCTGTCAAGAAAAAGAAAAAAGCAGCAGACATTAATTTATGCAGTGCTCATTTTGTCCAGTAGATGGCAGCCATACCACTTTATAATTTCAGGTTGAGTAGTGTTTTCTCAGGCACAGTGTCACTGACCAAATTCAATTCAGTGGGAACTTTTTCTCAGTTTTTGGACATAAAACAGACAGTACAATTACTACAGTGTGTGACTTGTCACTGCAGTTGAAACCAAGCCAAATTTGGTCAAAGTAGCCTCTGGGGGGGATTTTCATTGAGAATTTATGTACTGAGATGAGGCCAAAAATGAAACATGGACAAAAAGGAAATGATGGTGAGGCTGTTTTCTTTTTTTCTTTCTTTCAGTACAGAGATATAGATTAGGTGCTGTGTGAAGGCTTAATGACTCTCTGCCACATCCAGGACAACGAAAAACTTCAAATGGAGAAGTGCAGTCATTACGAGGGACTGTCGGTGCTGAATCACCCTGAAAGCACTGTAACAGAGCACCCTACACAGATGCATGGTACTCACGGGGCACAATGAACTCAATCTCCGGGGATATGGCAGTCCCCAGTTTGTTGGAGGCGTAGCAGCGATAGGTTCCCTGGTACTCAGTGAGGTTCCCATTATTGGCTATAACAAAAGTCCCAGAATTCTCCTCTTTCACAAGCCGGGGGTCTTGAAAGGGGTCGAATTCTTGCCCATTCTTTGTCCATCTGAATCTGCAAAACAAAGCCAGTATTGACATGTCAAATCCTACTGCTCATTTTTCAGCCCGAGTTATCAGGCTGCTAACAACTTGTTTGAAGCAACAAGTTGGTTTGAAAGTGTGGTGGTTGTTGTCGTCGTTGTTGCGGAGTTGCTAACAAGCACTCATCCTCTGCCTCCATCTCTGGTATAAAGATGTGAGGCTGGGTACTCACTCTGGCGCGGGATTCCCTTTGGCTTCGCACGTCATAGAGTAGCTTTCGTCAAAAGGGAAGGCGATGAGAGAGCTGGGCGACAGAGCTGTGATGGTGGGCAGCTGCTCAACTGGGACACAGACAGACAAATGTGATAAATGTGAGAATCAAAACACAGGCCTCGCACAGTCAAATAGTGCTAACACAGTGGTTCACGACCTTTTTTGGTCTGTGACTGCTTAAAGCAATGCTATGTTTGCAAATCATTTATCATGGAGTATGGGCTTCTGTGTGCGCACGTCTTGAGTCAAACAGGGACATAATAAAGAGTGACTTTCTGCAGCACAATTTGTACCAGATAAGAAACACTGTGTTTTTTTTCATAATATTTACATACATTCAGTACAAGTTCTGTTATTATTCTGTTAAGGTGCAGTGTGTAGTTTTGGCAACATCTAGGGATAATGGAGATTGCAGCATCCCTGCAGTATGTTGTAGTATCCAGGCATGTTGTTGACTAAAAAAATCACTGGAAAAGTTTAAAAATTAAAACGTTTTAGTTCATAAAATGATTTCAATTTGGCTTTATGCAAGACTATGAATGGTCTTCTCCAGCATTGGGTTAGTTTTTCCATTTTGGACAGCTCCTTTTATTGGATACTGGAAGCTTTCCATATGTATCTGCTTCATGCAAAAATTGTTATTTTGAAGCAATAACACTATGAACTAAAACCAGTTTTGACCAGTGTGTTCAATTTTATAAGTGTATACTGCAACCTTTTACACAATGCACCTTTAAGAGATGATGTGACAAAGCTCTTGTAAATGAAGTAAGTGTATAATAATTCTAAACCTTTCACAAAATAGTTTTTAAAGGGGCAATATGTTGCATGCATTTTAATTGTTGAAAGAAATGGTATTAGTGAACCAAAAGTACACCTAAAACAGCATTAAAAAACCTGATTTCCACTGGCGCAGTACAGTTTGAGTCGGGTCAGCACAGATAAGTTTCCTTTACCAAAAGAAAGGGCTTCCTCAGATTGGTTCAGTTTCAGAACAACTGAGTGCACATCCAGCACAAGGCTATGGGCGAGTCTATGGGGACCACACCCTGTCACTAACTGTGGCAGGAATACCTTGTTACAACCTGGCACATGGATGTCTTAGACCCGCCCTTAGAAAAGTGTATTGAAGCCATTATGTATAATGCACATAATGTCACTTAAATGTGTCCTTCCGAGGGGGCAAGTGGGGCGTGAACTGAGCAGTGAAAGTATCAACATCAGTTCACGCTGCAAACACTCATCTCCTCCCACAGCATAGTTTTTTCAAGTGGGCCATTGTGACCCGACCTGTACCAGTCAGTGGAAACAAAAACGGAAAAAAAGCATTATTTTAAGCTCTAGACTCCCTCTACAGGTATGAAGTGATATAACAGGCCACCCTGGACTGCACTGAGTTTTTTGCTAATATTAATAATAATAATATACACTATAATTCTAATATAAACATAAATCAAAATGTTTAAATACAACATAGAGCCCCTTTTTTCATGTGTATTACGATGTGATGTTATATTTAGGCATTACACCGTGTTTGCTAATATGTAATTATGATGACAGATATTTAACATGTGCGATGAAGGTTAAAAACACACACAAACACCACAGCTGACGATGTAATTTGAAAATGAGGCTAAATCTAGAAGAGCAAATTTATGGGGGTATGATCACATTCAACACATATGGCAGTAAGCAGAGCTGCTGCTGTGCTCGATGGCGAGCCAGAGAGAGATTAACAGACGAGAGATGAGCACTAATACCAGCTACAACACCATAGAGTCAACTTACTATTCACATGAGCTAAAACTATACAATCCGCCGCAGCAAGAGGGAATAAACAACAAAATCAGTCAGCACTTTGAGAATCACAAAACCCATTTAACATTTTAACAAACCATAGAAACATCAGGGGTCATTTTTACCCACACTAGCATTGGCATTTGACTTGACATTGTCTATTACATATGACCATAAGTTGTCCTGTTAATAAAATAAACTCCAGAATATATGTGTAATTTTTGATTTTCATGTTATGAGGCAAATGTTGCTATGGATCGTTCTCACATGACATCACGGTTTCTTTAACAGTTGGTACTGCCATTCAAAATGTTCACATTGTCTTCCTTTGCTCTCGCCCCAAAAAAATGTGTGAATCAAACATGACCCACTGCGAAGTACAATGTGACTGATTGTGGTCAAAGTTACCATCTGAAGTTTGAGATGTTGAGAAATGACCGGATTTTTTACTTTCATTTTCTCACAAAAATCTCAACAGACAATAAATAGTTATGAAGTTGAAGAACGTTCAGTTTTATATGAACAAATATACACACACAAATACACACAAGGGGGCAAAAAGGACTCCCTGGCTTTTCTAGTGTTAACCACATAATTTGAAATACAAAAAAGAGAATTACACAGATTTGAGACATCATTGAGCCTAAAAACCTGTTTGATGTGTTTGATCCAGCCCTTAACAGATATTGGTGAATAATTTAGAGGGAGAGGTTTGATATGCGTTTCTAAGGAAACTAGGAAAGGAGCAGATCAGACACAAAAGCAACATCAGAAACATGAGATTCAAACACGATAATAGCTGTAAATATATTCAGTTCACACAATGCTCCATGACGGTAATAGTTCACCATGGTGAGATTTATTCACCTATAAATTATTCAACACTTATTCTGCTCTTCAAGTTAAATCAAGGACATTTTTTCTGCAGTAGAGCATTTGGACATTTAACCTTTCCTGTTAATATGATGTTTAGTGTCCATCACGTCAACATTCACTCATTTCAGAGTGAATTTACAGCAGCCATTTACCGAAATGATGCCATTAACATTGGTTTTAAATGACAAAGTCTCGCCCAGTTTTGGTTATGTCTCCTTCTGAAATTCCAGCCTCTATCAAGTATACTGGAAACAAGATACATTTGTAAGTTAGACTACAATAAAACCACAATGTATTATTGGTTTGTTAGAAATCAATTATATCAGAAAGTCCAAAATGATTTAAATAACAGGGTCTGCTTGACTTAAATGGGGGCCAAAACTGTAACAGTTCACAGTACTTTGCAAAAATCATTAACAATGCCTGATAATGAAATAAAATGTTGCTAAAAATGGAACTTTACAGTCAGTCTCCTTTTGTTTTGGTATATTGGCATAAATACTTCATTATAGTCTTTAAGCCATTCATTCATTATCCTGTTGCAGGTCACAGAAGCCTATCCCAGCAGCTCTGGGCACAAGCTGTGATACACTCTGGGCAGTAACCATCTAATCACAGAGCTAACACTTAGAGACAGACTCAGATTCAATCATTAGGGACAATTTATTTTTATTTCACCACTTCATGCACGCATATCTTTAGGGAGAAGAAGGGATGAACCCTGTGATGATGGGAGGCAAAAAGACCACTCAGCACTCTGCTACCGTGCACTAGTCTTAATACTGTAATACAATTTTGAGGCAATGAGCATCTATTGTATCTTGTGCCTGTCCAAAGCCTGGACAAATGGAAAGGGTGTTGTTTGTTTGGATCTACTGTGATTTGATATATCAGCCATATTTCCATAAAATACAAAGATAACACTTTCTATCCCAGCTCAGTAATAGCATGGTAATAATGTGGTAATTAGATGTATTTGATTGCATTAATTCCTAGTGGTTACATGGTTTTAACAAGCTGTAATTGTCTGTAAATCTATGAACATTAACCATAATGACTACAGCATAACCCAATTTCCCTATAACACCATACTGTGACTGGAAAAAAGTGCGCCCAAAAGTGAATTTAAAGAAAATCTCAAAAATAATAGATGCCAATAAGTACAGAGGTGTGTTTCCATTAACTAATTTAGCACCAGGTTTATTTAATCCTGACACAATGTTAAGCATGACACAATGTTTTGTTTGGATATTTCAGAAACCTGAAGAAAAAAAGTCAGGAGTTTAGTTCTCTGAAACAACAAAAAGCTGACAACCTGAGTCCGATGCGTGCTACAATGTTTCAGTAAAAGTTTTTATCCTTTTTAAAATGACATTTTTTTTGTAATTTATTGCTTCTAATTTTAGCATCATACTTTTATTAGGTACATATTATAGATTGGTAGTGTGTTGTGTTTCTGTATGTTGAGTATAGCTGTATTCCCCCTGTTCCTAGAAAGCTGCAGGTCTTTTGTTGTTTAAATATGCACCTGCTTCCATTGTCCCAGTCTGCTTCCTGCATAAAAGTGCTGCATGATCATGCCAGACACTCACCTTCCAGTGGGATGTCAAAGGCTGACGTCACGTAAAAGGCACACACACAAATGACCAGGACAAGTCCCAGTCTCGTACTTCTCCTCCGTAACCCCATGCTTATCAGATGTCAGATGTCTTTCGGGAAAAGCAGTAATCTCTAGTGCGTCCTCAGTTCATTTCTCTGGCGCGACGCTTGAGATATGGTACCTGTGAACAAAACAGACGGAGAAGGCCCCATGAATCCACCCACGCTCTGGCAGACAGTACGGCAAACCCCAAACACAACAAATCCCTCGTGACTGGGAGCCCGACTGCACTCTCCTCAGCCAGCCATAACTAGACACACTGCACTTTTTATTTTCATCAACAGGCTGCATACTCTGCTGCGACAAAGCACATTAAAGACTCCCATACTGCATTCCCGTGGGACATGAGCTGTTTTGTAGTTTGATGTCTGCAGATGTGCGCTGTGGAAAAACTGAGCGACAATAGAAATAAATAAATATCCTAATGAAAGGGGGCTGTGGTAATGTGTGGCAGATGTTCAGTGTTTCAGAGGAGAGAGGAGGGGGAAAGGAATTATTTTCAAATTTGAGTCAAGAGCGGAATCAAAATTAGCATCAAAGTTGAGATGCAATTGTTGTAATCATAGATCGGTGCCTGTATGTTCCTGATAACAATAACAACAAGCTTCACAATGCAGCAAAACACTGTTCCATTACAACTGCTTAATATTGCTGCCTGAGGGCTGCAGAGCATAAATGGCATACATAGTTAACAGTCAGATGGAGTACACTGTCTGCAGTACAGAGCAGTGGATCATTTTGCAGTTAACAGACCAGGGCTGGTCTCTAATGGCTATTTGATGGGTCCAGGAAGATGTTTCAAAGCATTTTTCCACAGAGGCAGTACAGTACGGGTCAGCTCAGTTTCCGCTATCAAAGAGGAGCATGAAGAGTCCCAAATAAGGGTACTGTGCTTATTCTTGTAATAAACAACACAGAAGATACGATAAAAGGTACTATCACAAAACAAGGATAGCATTTATTTGCATTCATACTATTTATAGTTCATATATTTAAAAAAAACAAACATGTATGTAGTGTTGGTATGACATTTAAGGAGCAGATGCTGCTCCCCAACCACACTGAAACAAACCGTACCGTGCCTAGTGTTGTATTGAAAAGGGCCTTTAGACTTGCATATAGTATTGGATCAGTCTAAAATGTTCTGATGAAGCCTAAAAAAGCGGAGATGAAACACTGTTTTCTGACAAGCTCTAAACAAGGCCAGGGTCATGATGCTTAAGATGAACACAGACTGAATTAAGCCAAAATGCATGTGCTAATAGTCTGAAAAAAACAAAAAACTATTAACATTTGCATAAACCTGTAATAAACAGATGGTAGAGTTCATAAAGACTCATCATGGTTATTTTATTTTATTTTTTAATCTTTTCCAACACAGTAAAAGTTATATTATGGAGACAAAATTCAAAAGAGTCTTGTACCACAGTTGAATTCAGAAGTCTAATCTTAGTGTGATCACTGTTTGGAAATGATTTTTATTCTTAAGTCTTTAAACGTTAAAAGATTACAGTAGACTAACATGTTAGAAGAGAAATGGTGAGCAGCTGCTGGGCAAATAATGAGCTCACACTGGAAACTGACTTTCAGGAAAGATAAGCTGAACATAGAAAGTTAAGTGTGGGCTCACTATTTGGCAAGTAACTGGTCACCATTTCTCTCACATTAGCCTGTTAATGACTTCTACCTTACCTCCTCATGATAAACCATTAAACATCCATTCTAAGTCAGTTACAGGGGGCCTTTAGATCTTTGTGAGACTGGCCTCAGTGCCCAATGTGAGGGAGAAGGGAAGAAGCTGGTTTAGCACTGTCTGCAGCAGTGCTCCTCTGTTCTGGAGAACACTGGGGTGTCAGGTCATTAGTTCCTCTTGTTGGCTGTGACCCAGCTCACGAGGTCACTCCGGGGCAATTAGCTCAACAGCACAAAGAAAGAGATAATCGTAAAATCTCAGAAACGTGCTCAGTTATGAAGCTGTTGCTCTGGTGGGAGTCATGTAAAACACTAATGGTTTCATATCCAAAGAGGATACAGCAATTATATAAACTGCATTGATGGGGCGTCTAATTGATGTCAAAGAAAGCATGCGGTTGTTGCTAAGTGCTTTATTTCATGGCGATGACTCCGACAGAGAGAGTACAGTAAGCCGTGTATGTTCAGTCAACTGTGCAGCGAAATGAAAAGCTCTGGGTTCACAGTGGAACTCTGCTCTTTTCGAATGCTGCTTTATCCAATTCAACAGGAACCACCAGGGTCAAACTCCTGTTTAAGACCTGTAATTGAATAAGTAACTGCCAAACAAAAGAGCGAATGTCATTCAGCCGTCGCAGATCTCTTTTAAGACGCAGGTGCACCCTGAACTCTCCAATGTCTCATAGTATGGTATTAACTGTGGCTGAATGCCGTATGACTCTATATTGGCAACAACTTTACTACAGTAAGTACTCAAAGAAACTCCGCTGTGTATAACCCTCGGTGCTCAATCACATTTCAGACTTATTGACTTTGTTTCAAACTGCAGATTACTGCCCCGGTCTTATAAGTCATCTACAACAGATGCCTGAGGGGGGCTTTTGTTTTCCTGTTTCCCACATGCTGATTTATGTTACTAAAGAGATTAAATCAAAAGGTAAGTGCTTAAGGGTAATTGGCTTGTGCTTTGTTGGTGAGATTGGATTGTTTAAGACATAAAGAGGGGAGTGGGGGTACAATGCTGATAGGAAAGTGTTTTTATTAGCCCCTTTTGATGAATTTTGATTGTGGGAGAGTTAAACTTTTTACACACTTAACACTAAGGTCTTCGAATTTCATTAAAAAACAAACAAAAAAAAACAAAAAAAAAACAGATTATTTTTCTCTTCTATACAAACATGTAGTCTTTGATTTGATTTCCAAGAGGCTGAACATATGGACAGAGATTAAACTAACTCTGAATGCATCTAAATAGACAGAATTCAGAAGGCCAACATATGCAGAATAAATTGTATGTTTTTCAAAATGTGTTTGTCCAGAGGCAAACAATCAGAGAAACAGAGCATCACACAAAGCCAGCCCCATTTTAGATAATTGATTTTAGCTGGTTCAGTAGGAAGATGGAAAAAAAAAATGTTTCCGTTTAGAAAGTCACTGAGTCTGAGGATAGCATAGCAGGCTAGAAATGCATTTTGTGGATGGAGTGGGACACAGAATTAATACAAAAAACGTTTTCATTCAATCTGGAGGTACAAAATCAGTGAGTATTTAATTGGGATAGTAACTTCTTATGACAGTGCCAAGCAATAACGTTAAAAGTCAAGGTGCATTGGCCGAATAAAGTGATTGAAGTGCTATAAAAAAATCAGTAACATATGAAAGAAAAACATGTTGTAATACATTGTGTTGATTTATGCAAATTAGCCATGTGCAGTTAAGTTTCAGTGACACATAGGACTTTTAATGCTGATTCTTTTCATGCTACTGTAGGTCATTTTGTGGCATTCACATTACACTAGACACCAGATCGACTGGAGTCTTTTTGCTGTTTCTTTTCCCTAGATGGCAAAATGGTGGGACACATCATTTCAAGGAGTTTAGTAGACTCTTCATCTTGTTGTACAGTGAGATGTTTTATCATCTTAACACCAGTTCAGATACATTACACTTCTTAAACTCAAACTGTGCTTGATCATTTGCCTTTTGATTTCATTTGTTCGCCCTTGGTTAAACATTCAATAAGGAGCGACAGGCCATCTGGTCGAGGGAGGTCCTGCTCAGAGTTTAACTGCTGCCACGGTTGAAGTCTGCGGAGAAGTCAGAGGGTACAGTGCCCATTGGATCTATATCATACGGGTGTACAGGGGCCCCCTCAGGCTCGACTGATTTAAAGACCCCAGGCTGTTCTTAATCCCGCCTCTTTCAGCAGCGATCACAGCGGCCTGAGATTGATGAAGCTGGCAGGAGGTTAAAAGCTGCTCGCTGTGGGAAGGCCAATATGAACCCTAACCTCGCTTAAAGCCCGAGCTCAGAGGGGACAGAAGCTCGATGGTGGAGTGGGGGGGCTCTGAGAGGGAAGTGAAGGGATGTGGGCCAAGTCTGTGTCTCTGTACTTTAAAACTCTGCCTGAGTGACAGATATAGAGCACTTTCTCATTGTCAACAAGACAAAACTCATTCCCAATGCAGAACAATTTTACACAAAAGACTTGTAACCTCATTTTTGTCAAATGCCGATCGCTCTAATAAAGTCATTTTTCAAAGTTTCCAAAAATACTGTCAAGATCTAGTTTACAGTTTCATGATTTTCGCCTTCTGAAAACAAGATTAGGGTTTTGTATTGTTTTATAGCATGCTTTATAGTTCATAATACACAGTCTGACTTGTGATCAGGACTCTTATGGGCCCAACACAAGACTGAGAAGCAATGGAATCACCCATTTTAGAATCTTTGACCTTAAGGGGCCTTAAGTAGTGTTCCAAAGAGACGTGACACAGGAGATGGAGATGGGGGAGCAAGGGCATTCAATACAAACAAGAGGTCCAAAAATCAGGGCAATGGGTTACAACCGAGAATTATTATTATGAATAATAATAATAATCATCATTATCATCATCTACTACAATCATATTATTTTAAACCAGGACAGATAGTCATTTGTTTACGTAACGAGAACAGCTTTTATTCACACTAAAGTTTGACTATAAACATAAATAAAGCTTTCTGGCACACTTTTACTCTATTCTTGGCAAGCTCTGTATGTCGTGAGTTCCCATATTACCACCATCTGCTCTGCCATTATACCTGTACATGACCCTCGAATAAATCCATCACCCACAGTCTGAATAGTCTGAAGTCTGGAATAAAAAAAATCCTACACAATCCACTTGTTTCCTCAGTAAAAGTACACTCTTGTGGCTGTGTAGTCGGTGGGTGTGGTCTGAGAGCCATTCAGAGTTCACTACAGTAGTCTCCCGAGCCGCCACCATCTGCTTCTATCTCACACAAAGACAACAGTCAGGGGCAAGTCTGGCTCTACTGTATGTTAACCGTGCAAGCCTCTAATAGGATTAAGCAGATCCTCGTCTTGTCAGGCCGGATTAAAATATTCTCTTCGCTAAAGACCTGCGATGGGAAGACAGCGGCCCGACACTCCCCTCTCACAGTCCTGATAATGCTTTCACACTGATTCCCATTTAATCATTCACCGGCAATTAATGCAGCTGATTAACACAAAGCACCAATTGACTCGTGCAGCTTCTGATGTGTTTAATGAGTGCACTGCTTTTGAATTCTTTTGTGCAGTCGCCGGCTCATTTAGTTCACAAGACGCACTAAGTAAAACAAAGGTTGGATTTACTCTTTGTTGAATAGTTTCCTTCCTGGACCACCTCAATGGCTTGTTTAGATTAAGTGTACTCACATTCACAAAACAGACAAGGTTTGAGTCCCAGCTCAAGTAATTTCCAAACATTAAATTCAACTCAGAAATGTACTGAATTTAGCATTAGAATTACAATTCCAATGGTTATTCTTGAGACCGGTCTTAGGAGCATTTTGTAAAAGTCTTGGTTTTAATCTCAAACAAATTGATTGGCCTTGTCTCTGCCGTGGACATCAAGACCACCATGGTTTATTAATCTTTTAAATCATTTTTGCCATCGGATGAAAACTTTTTTTGAGTCCATTAAAATATCTAATCTATTTCTGCCTCCTTCTCCAAACTCTAACCTCCATGACATTTGTTAAAAAACTGGACCTAGACTGTTTTAGAACTGTTCGCCGGGATTTAATCCTGTCTACTTGTTCTTTGTCTTTACTTTCTCCCACTCTGACATTCTTCAGTATTGGTCTTGACTTGGTCTTGAACCCTAAAAGGCTTTTCTTGGTCTTGATACAAACTTGTCTCAATCGTCACTTAGTCAGGGACAATGGAGTCCCTAAACAATTAAATCATTCATACTTTTTTTCTGCATAGACTGCATTGTATACAATGTATGTCAAGAAGATCAGGAGATCAATCTTACTGCATTGTCTTTCTCTTTCGACTGTGGGTTATTTCTGCTCACTCCCGCCTTATCTTAATATCCAAAGACATGGATTTATGGCCCGAGACATGAATAAATGAGACTGTGAATGGTTGCTGTCAGTGTCTGTCTCAAACTGTAAGCCCAGCAATTTACTAGTAATTCTTCAGTGTACCAGTTAAATAAGGGTCCAAACCACTATGACTTATAAAGAGATAATTGGTAAAAGTTAAACAAATACAATCTTTGTCAAATAGTGGATATTCTTTTATGAGTTTTATAAGAAAAATTGCTCACAGACAAACTGTACCACTCGCACCACTGCCGAATCAATATTGAGAGAAGACGATGTCCATTTAATGACAAAGTGGGTCATTACTCTGTGCCATCCTGTCCGCCCATTAAAAATAATGAAGCTTCTTTTTTCATTCTTAAATAAGAGCAAATACTTCACATAGTGCTAAGAAATTAACACTTGCAGTCTGCTTCTTTTAGATCTGACTAAAACCACAAACAATTCCTTTGTTAAAATAGCTCCTGGTCTGCTTAGCATTCACTGTGGCATTTTCAGAAATTTGACTGATCACATTTACAGACTGCAATGATGTTAACTTTGTGACATAAACAAAACACTGTATGAAACCTTTATTGCCCCAAAGGGAATTTGTCTTGCACCAAGAGCTTAAAAAAAAAAAAAAAAAACAACTGCTGCAGCGGCACTAAATGCACTCATTTTCAGACTGGATTGATTTCATTATCAACAGACCTTGTTCTTTCTTGTCTTGGAAACTTACCAAATGACATGATTTTAGCTTTACATTCATGGTCTGATTACATGTATATGATCCGTATCCTGATCCCCTTTTAACCAGAATGTACCAGAGTTCAATTGGAAACAGACCAAGAGGGTCTTGATGAATGTTTAGTGCACACAGCATTTAGATGCATATCCAAGTGAACCACACCAACAGAGCAACTGCACCAAAGCTTCTTGTTACTGAATGTGCACTCAGCCTTTTATAAACATTAGTGTAACTAATTCCAGTCCCTTTTTATCTTTGCCATTCACCTTTTTACATACATTATTTGACAGGTCTCACTGTTTTTCAGTTCTTTTATATATATATATTTTTTTTTTAAAGTAGCGGGTCAACCAACAGAAGGGATTTGAAAGGCTTCCTGGAAAAAGTAATAAGCCTGCACCATATCTTTTTAGTAAAGGACTTACTTTTTGTCTCAAAGTCATCATCAAAAGAGCATTAAACCAAACTGTTGTGTGTCTAAATAAAAAAATTCTGGTTTAGATCTGGTTCATTTCTAGATTTAGCCCTAGTTTAACTGAAATTACATCTAATATAATAATAATTATTTATTTTACTATATCAAATAGCATGTTTTCCTCATATTTTGCAGCCCTAAAAACTATTCGAGATACAAAGTTTGTGCCAAGATTTGTGTGTGTGCCAGACAACAATGCAACAACAACCACTTGAGTGGGTTGCAAATCCTAAATTGCAGATTAATTTCAGTTTTTTTCCAAAGTGCTGCCACATTACAAAAGTATTAAACCTAATTCAACAAGAAACATTAGCTATTCAAGTGGAGATGAATGGAATCTTTGTGTTTGATGAACTTCAGATATCACGACAGTTCCTTTGGACAGTTCATTTTTCAAAGGTCTGTCTGAAGGGATGAGGAGGAGGAGGAGAGAGTAGTGACAGAGGAGAATTGAGGAGGACAAGATGAAGCAGAGGGACAGACGAATGAGAAAAGCCTCTCAGAAGTAGAGAAATGAGGCTGCAGACAGATATAGAGCAGCTGCTGTGATGAACCGTGAGGCCGCCGACCCCTGTGTTCTATATCGCCTAATGAAGACTGACCCCTGCGACCCCATGTGAACTCTGCTCACTGCTGTAGAATCAGGAGACACTGTACAGCGGCGCGATGCACGGTTGCTATTTCAGGATGTTAGCAGCTGCCAGAAGACGTCCTCCAACAAGTGCTGTTCATTTAACGGACTGGAGAGCTCTTCCATCACTCGTCCTGTCAGGAGTGTGCATTTTTCTAAAAGCTTTTCATTTGTTTCCAAGGACAAACGAGCAGCCAGGTTTTTCCCCAGCCTCTCATTAGCTCAGCCTTTGTAAATGAAAGCTCCTTGTCTCCAAGAAATATTACTTCCTAAGCACATGAGGAAAGTTGTTTTTAACAGAATTATAAATAGTCCATTGTAAAAAGAGAGGGCAGTTAAACTTGTCAGTGCTGCACTGTGATTTACAGACAAACCCAACAAAATGTATCCTGATGTAATCGTTTAAAAGGCAAAACTAAGCAGAATGGACAGTGCAAAATAAAGATCATAGCTCAGCATTACTAATCGGTATTATTTTCTTTACTAGATCTGATATGATTGAGTATAATATTTTCATACTGGCCTATAAATAGCTTACTCTGTTCTCTGTATTTCATGACATATGGGCCTATTGTGAATTCTGGAAGTATTACCAGACACATCTTCCACAATAAGAAGCTGTGACACTGTACAGACTTATGTCTCCTTTACATACTCTACTTGGCTGAAAGTTTATGAGCAGATGGAATTATTATGGAATTCACAAACGTTAATTGATAAAAGTGAATGTTGTAAAACTGTTGTGAAAGATAATGCGAAAACGACATGTAAACTGATAAAACTGTGGATGTCCAATAATTATTGTTTTGCGCTGTTGCATCTTAATTATTTCTCAATAAACATATGGACTAAAGAATAACCAGTTATTTTGTCATCTAAAAACGTCACAAAACTTTATTTGCTGGGTTTAGTTTGCTTCCTTGTAAAAATAAATGGAAACAGTACTTTTGTCATGGAAATGCATGCACAGTTTTTGATGATTGATTTGTGAAAGTGTCTAAAAAGCTCGAAAATATCTTAATTGTCGCAAGTTCTACCATTCCAATGTAACTAGCATTTGAATAAAATCTTCATCTAACCCTAGATTTAACCATTAGTTATGCTACAGAAAGTGATTTTTAATAAGTAATGCGTAATTGATGATGTTGTAACACCAGAGCATGTCACATGACAAGATGATAAATCAAGTAAATGTAAGAGCTTTTTCTGCTGAAAGAACACAACAGACCATGTCATAGTCCCCACTGTGAACCTGTTAATATGTTTACAATCGCAGCAGAGGTCGGTGAACGTGGAGTGCACCTGCAGCAGTGCGGCTTACAGCTTTTCTCTCATACTTCCTCTGATGTGCTCTCTTTGAAGTCCCACAGGAGTGGCCCTTGCCCGGGACAATAATCACATTAGTCTGTGATCCTGGCCGAGGAGCCGGCAGAGAGATGAATTCATGAGTTGGACCGCAGGGACGGGGATATTATTTTGTGTGAACTAACGCAGCGTGCTTCTCTCCACGTTCATTCACTTGGTCTGACTGATGCTGGCAATTTCCCCAGACGCAACTGTGCCTCTGCACGACATGATCGATGGCTCTTATATTCCAAATCCTCACCTCCATCAAACCCTCGGGCAATTTATTTCTGCCAGCAACCTGGAATTTCTGACGTCCCAACAGCTCACAGGAGCAAACCAATCCCTTTTCTGATACACATTCATCTATTTTTATGATTCCTTCAGGTGTCAAATGTAAAGTCAGAGGAATCCTGATTTCAGCCTGTGAAAGTGGAAGGATTGAGGATTTGAATTTCCTGTTAGCGCTGGAGCAAGCATCTGGTCAGCGTCGCTGTGGAAATCTGTTTTGACACAGCTGTCGGAAGTGTGGCCCAGTTCTGGTGGCTCTCCAGCAGTTAATAAGGTCGGGCTGAGGTTGTGTTGAGACAGATCAAATGGGATGAGCTCAAGACCAGAAGCTCTAGATGGAAGATTTCAAATATGACAAGATGCTTATCCTTTACACTGTCTGCAAGCTATACTTACGAGAAAAAATAAAACAAAACTGTAAATCACAAGTGTTTTTTAAGATGAACTAGCTCCCAATTTTGAGCCATTTCAGAGCCAAGTTTTAAAATTTACGACTAAATACAATCAAGTTAAACACTTTACTATTTTTGTCCTGTTGCAAACAGAATTGTCAGACTATGTATTTTTTCCTCCTGTACTGAAGCAAAAGTTTGCCTTATTTCTTCTACCTTCTACGTTTAGAGCTTACCTGAAACTTTAAGCTTTGGAGTTTACTGCTTAGCCTGTAGTGATCCTGTATTATCTCCACCTCGTTAAACACTGCATCGAAGCATTTCCAACATGTATCCATTTTAATTTGCTTCCCATTCCTCAACTGTATATTTTTGATCCTTTTGTTTCACTTTAAAATAATGTGTATTCTGTAACAGAATAACCCATTTCTTTGTTGTTGACATCAGTGTAAACCAATGGGAGTGCTCCTTTCTACCGGAAGCAAGCTGTGATTGGCCAAAATCCCGCTGTGGGCTGATCATTCTCATCTATTAAAATCCTTAATTATAACGCCAAGATCACATCTTAAGGTCAATACAGTAGTACAATAAGCTGTTAGTTGGTTAGTTGGTTAAACTGTCAAACTAAATGCAGTAAAAAAAAAAATCTGATAATTGACTTTTAAGCCAGCTGTCGCACATAAAGGCATATCTTTTCTACTTTCTCTTAAGTCATCCAAACTCCTCCTCAGCTGGTTACAACTGGTTTTAGCTTGGATCAATTCCAATTTATTTCTAAAGCCCAATATTGCACCAACACTTGCAGAGCTTTATAGACTGCACAACCTCCAGCATGGCAGTGAAATAATCCAAAATCATCGACAGAAATGGGAATCACCTGAACTCTCCTTTAGGAGCCAAGTGTCACTGCTATGTCAAAAATCAGACCTGGAGAAAGTGCTATGTTTTATTCCCAATCCACCATCCCAGCCAGTCCTCTACCTGCCAGGAAACGCTCATCAGTCAGAGACTGTCATATGTCCTATAGCGATGCAGGTGGGCAAATGTTGTGGTCGATGCCAAAACATAGAATGCCAAAGAGCTCTTTCACCTTCAGTAGAGATTGTGATGGCCTATTGACCATATATCAGTACATTATGCCTTGGGAAGGAGAATGCTTTGCCAATGATCTTCATCATCATTGTTGAGTATCAAAATAGCAAGCAATAAAAAAAAAAAAAAAAGATGAGTATTGTTAACTGGTGTATAGTACAATACAGTATTTAATTCAATTCAAAACCAGACAATGGCTATTTTTTTCTTTTTACTGTTTTGTGGAGAATGCACACAACGATAAAATCATGACCAGAATAGAATATTAGTGAGAGAAAATCCAACTAATATCACAGAAGGCAGCAAAAATGGCAAGAAAGACAGGCAGACAGAGGAAAACAAGAGATGAACAGCTAAAACAAACAGAAATAAGTAATGGCAGTACTAGTGATAGTAGCAAAAATAATAGTAATATGGTGATGGCACCGGTTGAGCTGGACAGCTAATCTTAAAGGAATAATTGCAACTGTCTAAAACTCTTGTAATCTCAACATCAGGACCACACAATATCAGGAAAACACCCAGTAAATATTCATATAATGGTAACAATATGACCTGCAATATTTGGATGTCCCGTTTGTGAAATAAAATGTGAAAAGTACTCCGATATTCTTTGAAATACAATAGCTTTGACAGGTCTGTAGTTCCATCAACATTTACATTTTCATTGCTCCACAGTTGGATTTAAAGCTGGTTGAGGACAATTATAATTCTATTGTGCATAAATACTTGACATAAAATACTGACTAGTTTTTACCTAATATCATATTATAATAGGAATTATCTGTGGAAAAAAGACACAGACCTTCACGCATCATCTAGGCTTATTATCAAGGATTTTAATAGAGGATAATGTTTGGCACATACCAGAGGTTTTAGACAAACAGATTCTCAGATTGATTCTGGAGTTAGGGATACTCCTGTTGACTGGTTGGTCTACATAGTTATCAACACTGAATCAGTAGCTAAGAGATTGTCTGTCAGCACCAACTATCTCTGCTGGAGAAACCACAAAAAAAGAAAAAGGGAAAAGGGAAACACATACTGGCAATCAATTTATGCAATGTTTAGAGGAGGAGATAACTGCAGGCAGAAGTTTAAGGTCACCTCTACACTTCAATTTGTAACGTGGTGAATTGTTTTTTGTTTAAATTACAATAAAATGTGACATAGTTCTGTTCATCTACATGGACATAACAGCATAATGCATGACAGAACTATATTGTGTATTGCACTGACAACAGAAACAGCTTTTGATGGCACTTCAGAACAAGCTCTGTGGATCATAAATGTAAAGTCTGTGATCTCCTTTCATTTTATGAGAGCATGTCTTCGAGAGGGTTTGTTACTCATGGGAAGACCAAAACATGCTAAACATAAATGTGCTGCCACGGCTTTATAGCACTCCCCAGATATCACGGGATACTTACAAGATTTCACTCCATCCTCCGCGGCGGTCCCCATGAGAGGAGTAACTATTCCACTGCAGGTAATAACATCCAGAAGCAAAGACAGGCATGTGTTAGAAGAAAAAGCTCATTCTCGCAGAGCTAAGCCTGAGCATGGAGCCCCTCCGAGTTGTGTCATACAAACTGAGGCCACTGTAGTCACATATGTTGCCAAAGCCTGCAGCCTTGGCAAAGACGCTCATTAAGCCACTGACAATCATTCACACAAAGCTCCATCTAAAGGCCATTCACTGGGTGTGTACAAAGGGAAAGTGGAGGAATGCAAGTTCTATCTTGCACCCCTCTGAGTTCATCATGAAAGATGTTCACTGCACCTAAAAAGCGTTTATTTGTAACATTAAAAAGACAAGCAGAGTGGACGGGCTGGGACCATAGCTCACCCACTGTGTGGAAATCTGTTGAGGGAGTTTTGCTTCTGTTGCAATCTTCCTCTGTCAGCCACCACAATCTCCTTAATGCAGCTCATTGTCATCGAGCATTAGCCCTCTCTGGCTGATCTTTGAAGTGTGCTCTTGTCTTTAAGGAGAAAATTGAGTTGGGGAATCAGTGTTTGATTACTGTTCAGGTTGGATAAAAGTGTTGTTACACTGCAGTGAACAGAAAGCAGACTCCATGACTACGGCGATGGACTGAGCAGTGACTGGATGACCGTTCAGAGGAGAAGAGAGTGCTGAGACTGCCGATAAGAGCCTTGCAGCAGGCTCTCTCCCACGACACTCGGGGGGAAGGGAAGGAGAGGGTAGGCGGCCCACTCTGGATGATGTATGGTGTGGACCCTAGACTGGGACTTGGGTTTTAACAGCGAGAAAGGCAGAAAATGAGAAGGGGGAGGAGGGTCATGCTTGAATTATGCTGATGCCGGTTGTAACCGCGGTGAAAAACCAACCAAAGGCACGGCTGCCTCCACAGGACTTACAGCCACAAATAACAAGGTTATTATCACTCAGGCCCCACAAACGCTGACAGTTGGGGAACTGCAGAGGTGAGACTGCACCTTTATAGAACTAGGCAGATCTATTTAGCACTTGGTTTTCTTGTTGTGGACAATTTCAATCTATTATATAAGATAGATGTGAATACATCTGACCACTGGACTCTCAATGTTTTTCATCTAAAGGACCTCCTTTTATACTTTAACCGTAGTGGTTTTAAATAAACAGAAACAATCCAACCCAGTCTCCAAATGAAATGTAACTAATATTTACAGAAATCACTGGCGTTTTTTTTTTTTTTTTTACATTTATAGAAAAGATTAAATAATTGCAGTAAAAATATAACATGACTGATTGTTACACTAATCAGGGCTTAGAGCTTGGAGATATGGAAAATTTAGCATTTCAAAACATATCACATTATTCATTCATTTTCTTACACTTGCTGTTACGCCTCATCAGAGACAGTAGCTGCTTTGGGCACGAGTCAAGGTCCACCTTGGACAATCACCAGTCAATCACAGAGCTAACACACTACATATGAAGCAGATTTATTTTATCTAAATAAAGTCAATAATGTGTTTGCTGGGTTATGCATGTTAAAACAAGTGGAGCCCAAAAGTAAAGATATAACCATATGACTCATTTGTGTCAGTGGCTAAGTGGTCCTGAATGTTACTTGTAAGCTAAACTACCAGTTACACAGCCTCAGTTATTAATATTCAAGCCATAATAGGAAATGTTTCTAAAGCTTTCCCTGGCCTGCTCTCATCTAAACATAAGCAAAGATTTGGATTTCATGAGAGAACTAGGCCCTCCCATAAATTGTAATTAAAATCCCTCTGGTTGATCAATAACCTTTATTATCATTCCATTCCAATCATTCCAGTGACAGGGCACCAACTCAAAGGGTCACCTAAGGTCAAGTTCTGGCTTTTATGTGCTATTCAATACCCCAATCTGCCTCTTTATTATTGTTATAAAATCTTATAAATCACCAGATTCAATCAAGAAAATGTGCATGTACTTTATATTCAGATATCTGGAGGAGATATTATAGAGAATTGCTTTTTATATCCTGTCCCCATGACATATCTGTCAAAATTGAGTAATTCACGTTTTCTAATTCTTGGCATTATAGGTGCATTTAAAGTTTTATGCTATTTTTGACCTATCTTAAAGAAATTTTCACGTTCCACATGTCATTACTCATTATAAAGTCAAAGTTTAAACCTCAATATCGCAAAGAACTTAATATTTCTAAGCAGATGATTTGTTCTCCCAGACTGGTTTGAGAAAAAGTTGATAGCCTGTTGGAAGTGGCGACTTAGAGCCTTTTGGGGGGGCACTATTCTTTTCACAAGAGCCCGAGTCAGTAACTGAGAACACTCACACGCCTCTGTAGCGCCAGGCCCTCACGGTTCAGAAGCACTCTTTGAGCTACAGCAGGATGGAGCAGCCTTTATGGTCGCACAAATAGAGGGAAGCCTTATGAACTTTGCACAAATGCTTAGTGCTCCGGCCGGACAGCTCTGGAAGCTGAGGGAGATGGGTAGGTACCGGGGCACGCTGCCAGTTCCGAAAAGCTTAGTGTTGGTGCACTCAGGCCAGACAAACCTGACATTGTCCTGGGCACTGCCCCGGGGACAGCCTCTTCCCCTTTCTCTCCACTCCGGCTCATTCACACTTTCCATCCAGTTGATTCACCGACTTGGACATGACTTACAGAGGCAAAAAGGCAAACATTTATTCACACTCTGAACCAACTGAAAAAAGCCAGTGTCGGGGAGAAATTCTAAGCACTTTTTGCAACTTAATTAAGTCATACATATTTAAAAGGCTTGTTCCCTACGCTACACTAGCACGATTAGTCACGTCTGTACGGTGGCCCATATGGCTCACTGCTAAAAAAAAGAATAGAAATGTGAATAAGTGAGCTACAACACAACATGAACAACAGAAGTGAGTGATCCCAATTTTTTTTTTTATTTCCAGATCAACTGGTATTATGGTTATTAAGGTTTCTTTAGCAATAGCATTAGCTCAGAGCAATGTAAATCTGTAAATTTCTGCGACCAACAGTAGTGTTTTACCTGTTCCCTGTGAGCTGATCTGAGAAAGTGTGCCCAAGCATCCACCGGTGGAACTGGTGACAGGACATAGAGGGCAGTACCTCATCCAGGCCTCAGGGTACATCCATGGAGACGAATCACAGTAGCTTATGTATTTCATACATTCCCATACCAGTCCCCTGGCAATTCAAGACCATTTTCTTCTGTATTATGTTGTTTCCATTTTTGTTGATGCTGTTTTGTGTGTGTTTGCTTTTGCTTTTTTTTTTTTTGTTTGTTTGTTTAAGATGGCGGGTGGGGGTGCTTATGTGTTGTTGTTTTTTTTTTATTTGTGTTGTTTTGTGGTTCATTTATTTGCATTTTTGTATTGTTTTCAGCCTGATGCACCATTCTTGAGTATCCACTTAGGAAGAATTAAATTTTAAAAAGAGACATAAAGCAGTGTGCCCTAACGGAAAAGTGTTTACAACATCTTTTAATTTATGGCACTTCTCTTATCAGCCCCAAGCAGCAATCTCCAAATGTTATCTGAGCACAACAAGATGGAGGTTTGCAACCGTATCGTGTCAGTGGAATTAAAATAATGCTCTCTTGACCTACAACCCCTCCCTCCGGCAACCCCTAGTGAATGAGAGCCAGACAAAAAAAAAAAAAACTAACAACCCCAGGTCCCATTCAAACCCTGCTGCGCCCCAATGACTTTTTAACAGCAGAGAAAGAAAAATGCAGGTGGTTGCTCCTGCAGTTCACGGCCCCACTAAAACCTTAAAGTGTAGCCGCTCTGTTAAAGGCGCATGTGCTCACGATACCTCAAAATCCCCTTCCACCTGTCAGCTTAAGATAAATGCTATTGCACTAATGGGACTTTTTAAAAATGACGGAGGGTAGGGCCATTAATATTTCTGAAGGACAAGCAGATTGCTGATTTCGCACAATGACTGATTTACACTTTTTACACCATTTGGCAAATATGCTGTCGGCACACAGTGTGAAGCTTTTAATTGAACTTCAGGCACACGGCCCAATTCACCCCAAAGTCGTCTGTTTGCCAGTCTGTCAAAAACGGTCAAAAACCCCCTCGAACCTGGCACTTCAGATATGAGCCGTCTGCCTTCAGCTGATACCATTGCCTTGACACTCCTGAATCCGATTGAAAAGCGCTGCATTTCTGTATGGTTTTCTCACAAGTTGCCATAGTAACAAGTGCCCCTATCTTCATGCTGATCACTTGCAGAAAAAAAAAAAGTTTGCCTGGCTTTTGCTGTGTTACAGGACTCCTAACAGATGCTTCGTGACTGCGGTTGGCCGTTTATTTGTGTTGCAGTTCAATTTGAACCAAACAAGAGCATGTGCCTTGCTTTAAAAGATGTGACTGGTTCGTTTATGACTGGGCGACAGCAAATGAAAAACAGACTAAATTCCTGCATTGAAATTGGCCACATATATCTGCAATACTCCCCTACCCGTGGCACTTTAATAGTTTCCTCAATTATTTCCAGATACAAGTTGACATCTGATTTATTCAACGTGGTGCACAACAAAGCGTGTGATCAAACAAGACCCCTTTAAAAGCTGATAAATCAAAACTAGGGGAGAAACGTTGTAAAATCTCAACTAAACTATATGTTCAACAGTTGTTTGATTTGACAAATGACAGCCAGAGAGTGTTAAGCATTTCCATTCTACTGGGGCTGGTGTTAGAGGAGTGAGAATAGGGCCAGCAGGGTAAAAAAAAGTGTAATTCAGGTCTGGCAGTCGGAGAGCCAGGCCTCAGAGCGACACAGATGGTGCAGTCAGTGATCATGGCAGCGATCATGGAGGATCTCTTGTCCTGATTAGCACACCTTCTGAATGCATGGTGCCCGCCAGCGTCTGTTCCCTTACTGGAGTAGTGTTCTACTCAAACACAAGGATAATAAAATGAAGACATTTTTCTTTCAAACACCAATAAAGTCTGGATTACCACCGTCTATAGAGAATGATTTAAAAATGATCTATTGAGAGCTTAAGTCACGACCCTTAAGTGCATGAGACTGCATGATTATACAAACGGGAAAAAAAAAAGTATTTCAATGGGGAGCAACAAAGTATTTTCTTGATCCCCTTTTGTCATGATGTAATGTAAAGACCAATTTTGATGCTAAAGAAGCCATCATCTGATAAAAATCAGCAGATGAAATCATTTTGATATGACCATTTATATATTTTTAACATTTATTTATTTTTTAAATCCATTATTTATTTATATGAATTTAGATATTACACAGACATTTAATCACTAATTCACCAATTGATAGAGATAAAAGTTATATTTAAGTTAAAATACAGGGATACAAATCCTTTTTTTTTTTTTTTTTTTGCTGGCACAGTTGAGCTTTGACAACTTTATTATAAAAACTGTACCTGTGTTGATAATAAATATTAACATTTAAGTCAACATTTGTCAAAAGACAGTGTACCAGTGTTCTAAATGTTACTGTCTTGGAGACACATGAACCATGACGCTCAAGCTGACCCTTATCCTTTATTCTTATTGTCTGGATGGACACTATACTAAACCACACACTATATGCAAATCGGTATCAACACCAAACAACTTTCCTCTACAAGCTGTCTCGATGGACCCTATATTAAAGAAATGAAATGTTCTCAGTCTGTCTATAGCAAACAATATGCAATGTTCTTATCCTTCTAAACATCATGATCTGTTCAGCTCTTGCTATCTGAGTGGAGACTATACTAAACATCATTAACCATCTGCCACATGCTTTCTAGATGCATACTGTGCTGAACAACATGACCATGCTCTACATAAGTCTTAGAAGTGACCATTCAGCATTTGAGATTTTAACTATGACTCTCTCAAAGAGTATTGAAATAGTATGTTTTTGTATCTTGTCTGAATGCGAATGATGTAAATGCCATTCATTCATCATAATTACTTGCATAACCTTTGCCAGCATACCATGTATATTCCCTTATATAGACTACAAATGATGACCTTTGCTTTTCTGCTTTTGCCATTTTGATTGTTGCCATGACAACATAGCAAGAAATGAGTCAGTAGCATTGATCTTACTGTTGGCTCTTTGTTAGATGGAGATAAAGAAAGTGCGACCAATTGATGGTCTTTTTCTATATAATAGAATGTCAGTCACGTCAGAGAAATGGGTTCCCAAAACCTGATTGTGATTAATGTTACCACATCTAGCTTCAACTTGAAGAGCAGCCATGTTTTGATTACAGGGCAAAGTTTACATTAATGAGAAGATGGCAGTAAAACATATTGGTTCTTTTCGGTTCTTATCGTTTCTTGTGTAGAGTTCAGATGAAGTGGCCACTTAGAAGTCAACTTAATCATGGTCGCCCCCGAGAATCAATAAGCTATTCCCCACAGGTCACTTTAAGCAATGGAAAAAGGGCCTCTTCTCTGCGGTTATTTAGTATGTGTGCACAGCTGACAGAAAATACAGAGGCAAACATAAGCCGGAAAATGAATTCATTAAGATAAACGCAGTGTCTCTCGGTGAGATGTGTAGGCATGGTAACCGTTTTCTGGCTGGGCTCCACTCTACCCTGGACATACAGCCTTCCAAATGGTTTGGGGGGAACAACATGCATGAGTATACCCAATACTCACACATGCACACTTTGCTGAAATCCACTTCTCTGCTGAGGCTAGCTCAATTGTAATTTAATGGAAAGGTCCTGCAGGCAAGGAAGTAATGAAAAGATGATCAACTTCATTAACGAAAGAGAAAACAATGTCAGAGGACACTCAAGGCACTACCGACTAGGCATGGGACAATAACTGGTTTCAAGGGATACTGAGGATATAAGAGGTAACAATGAAGGTGAAACTAGGGCTGCACAATATATGGCAAATTTATCATTATCACAGTATCATCATTCATGTTGCAATGAACACTTTGCATTGCAGTAACATAATAACACAAATTCACATTGCAAAATAACTGCCCAATCAGATCTCTAAATTACAGCATGGAGTGAGCGAAAATGAAAATGTCATAGAAACTTGGCTATTTGAAGATATGTAAGTCCAGAGCCTTCTTTATAAATTCAAAAAGGCGGAATTCAGTTATTGCCAGTCATGCTCGTGCTTTCCTGTTTATTTCTGCCTCCTCCAAAATTGTCCATCTCCCTGACATGCACAACCTCTCTCACATTTACCTCAGACTAACTTCCTGTTGCCGACCGTGTCTGTTTAGGACCTTCCTGTCTTGGTGTCTAAACAGAATGACACCTCAGGCTTTCGTCCCCTCAAGTTCTGTCTTTGCTCCTTTTGTTTCGTGTCTCTAAGGCTTCCTGGTGTTATACAGCTGATTACACTCTCTGTCTTAGAAGCCATACCTCTACGGACTTTGAATTTCATAAAGTGGTGCTGCTTATCTACCCACACGTTGAGGTGAATATAGCTTTACTCAGCCGACTTAAAAACAGAAAGTGAGAAAAAAAAGGAGAGAAAGACAAAAGTCAAACAAGTACTGTAGAATAAACTCCTATATTTTGAGATTTTAGAAAAGTTTACTTTGTATATTGTTATACTTTTCATTTTCTGATGTGTAGTTCTAATCTTTCATTAAGTCTTAAAAGAACATGCTGTTTCACACTTTTATTCCAGTAACATCCCTCTTTATGTTGCCAAAATGTCCAAAGTCCGCCTGATCTCCAATAAAAACACTCTAAGGCTTTGTTTCTTCCTTTTAGGTTTTGTTAAATACACAATCTCTCTCTTTACTGATAATAATTATTATAAGGAGTCCATAATAATGCCGCTGTGTGTCCTTCCCTCGTCCCGCTGCAGATTCATGGGACTCCTCAAATCACCAGTAACATTAATTAAAGCAATGGCAATGTGAGTTTAAACCATTCTACCATCCCAAGCATTTTCATATAGCGTATTTACCTGGTAATATTAAAAGCATTTGTAACTGTCATGCCATAATATTTCTCCTGAAGGTTATCATAACAAAAGGCTCTCATTCCCCTCCATGGCAACTAACAACATGTTCTCCTTGGAATTATTACACCAACACATTGGATTAATTCTTTCCAGAAAACAAGCTTTTGCCCACTTACAAGAGAAGATCCCTCAGTTGCACGCCCACTCATAATAAGCAGCAAGGATCTAACAGCCTTTTAAGGAGTTTCCCGCTGGCCGCCTCTTCACACTCCCATCTCAGGGTCAGGCCTTTAAGACCATCGGGGCAGAGCGGACCATCGCGCTGCACTCTTAATCCTGCGGTGGAAAATGTCGGTGGGATCCGTCTCGCTTGGGTGCCGGTGAGAGATGGGGAGGCAGGGCAATATTTGAGGGGAATTAGAGTTGTCTGTCTGTGAGGATGGGGGGTATTGAGGCCGAGGCGGTGTGTGTTTTTGCACAGGCGTGCTCTTCAATAGGCTGGCTGCTCAACTTTTCAGGCTTCATCCTCACAGCTATTCACCGAGCATATAAAAAGAACACTGGGGCTCCACTTCAGGCATGTGTGTGGGCTGAGCATTGTCTTACTTTTTTTTGTTACTTTGACAAAATCCAGACAAAGGAGATGGTTCTTGAATATTTACTTAGAGATGTGAAAGCATGTAAAATACAACAGTTGAGCAAGGGTTTACTTTGTTTTACGTAATTAAAGGGGCAATTCAGTATTTTGTGATTGTGGTTTCAATTTCCATATTAATACTATTTCTTTCTAGCACATTGTCCCCATGAGATAGTTTAAATTTTGGTTTAGATCATCAGGAGAGTGGGGTTGTATAAAAGTAAAACATCATGTCAAAAAACGGCATGTAAATATTTTCAGTGTAAAAACCACTTGCACTAATTGTGTGTTTTTAGAAGCTTTGTTAGTAGAATGTGTTTTATAAAAATGAGTTTTAACTAGCCTAATTAGCAGCCGTACACAACACAAAGCCTGTGTTGCGGCTTCTGTTTGCTTCACCAAACTGGGAGTATTAACTGAATTTTCTTTAAAATTTTACAGAAAATGGTGTCTCACTGCACTATTTAAAAAAAAAAAAGCATGATGCTATTATTGGTATCTGTGGTAAATTACATTGTACTGAAAATGTCTCTGCAACAGTAGCACATATTTATAATTTGTCTTACTTTTGTCCATGAGTGGGTACAATGAGCTGCGGTGGGAAAGCCTAAACCTGATTATTCTCAGAGCCTCTCCTGATATCTAATTAACCAGCGTCAGGTGCAGTAGCCCACAGGCACAACTCTACTTCTACCAGGAACTGTGCAACCATGTTTTCTGGCTTCACATGACGGATTAGAACCATAAGAGTCTAGTTATAGTTTTATGCTACATGTGTTTCAGGATTATTGAGGATACTTGGGACTTTGGGGTGGCTTATAAAACTCGTTATAAATTATTCACAGTGACTGGAGGGACCTGTCGAGAAGTGTAGCAAACAGACATATAGCTCCAACCCAAGCCATCGCACAAAGTCTGTCATAAATTACCAGAAATGTATGGATGAAGCAGTGCAGATATAGTTTCATTATTATGTGAAGAGCTAATAATAAAAATCACAAGCTTCCATTGGTCTTTTACAGTTTATATGCACCAGTGGTCAGGCAGCATGTGGAAGAAATCAGTAAAAATGGACTGCTGGGTTATAGAGCGCACTGAACTATCAGCGAAACATCAAACCTCTATGACACAATGTGGAGTGTCTTACCAAATCAAGCTGAAATCTTCTGGAAAATCACTTACAAGAACAGCAGAGATGAAACTAAATGCTTGGTACAAAGTGAAACATGAGGCACGCCCTGAAAGTAATCTTTTGAAAGGACACATAGAGCATTTCAAATCCAGTGAAAGGATCTTTTGGATTTTTTTGTTGCTAACTTCAAAAGCTCTGCCCGAAGACAGAGCGCTGCTTTGTGTCTTTTTGTGTGGGAGGAGGTCTACTGTTTGTTGGTAGTAAAAGTCTAGTGGAGGAAAAGCTGCTGAGGAGAAAAGGCGGGACACGGCCCTAAGCAAATACTACACTGTTACCGATATCAGGTGCTGCCAAAGCGGAGGACGTAAGGGCATGACGATTACGAGATTATTACTATTGCTGACAAGGCCGTAAATACTGCTGAAGCATTAGTGGAGCTTATTATAGTCGTGTTAAATGGGACAATCAATATAATTTGTGTCCTGATCATGACTCATTATTGGTGACCTTGTGTGGAGCTCTTTTGGCGCCATTAATCATGAATGGGATGCATTACAGAAGAAGTACTATCCTCTTTTTTCACAGCATTTTTAGAGCCAAGAATAAAGGATTTCTGGGGATCATTTTCCACATTATAACGTATATTAAGTGGCTTTTAATTAGCAGCTGGATTTAAGTGAGCCAAGTAAGGGTAATAATGAGGCAGAGGCATGAATATGGTGCAGTTCACAACCGCTTTTTTATGCAGTTTTCCAAATATTTACAATGTGTGTGAAGGTAGATGGAGTAGTGAGTGACTGATTGGCATTCATTGTGATCATACTAACTACATTAAACTGTCATAACGTCAATTTAACAACAGATTTCAGTATCAGTGATGGTCTACTGATGGACAATGGAAAAACACAAACAAGTGTATATCAGTGATTCTCAAACTTTTCACAGAGGTACTTCCTACTCCACGACAGCAACACCCAGTCTTACTGTTTTACATTTCACTGTGTATTATTTATGTATATGTACATGTGACAAAAATGGATAACTTATGTTAGTTATACAGTAGAGGGTGGCCAGTTCTATTTGAATGCAATTATCTAAAGGTAAACAGGAAAAACAATACTTGATCAAATCAATAAAGTGACTTATAACAGCTATGTTACATTTAATAAGGACTACACTAGGACTGAGCTCAAGGTTCAGCCCAGATTAAAGCCAATGCTAAACTTTATTCATTGCTTTAGACAGCCAGAGTACCACCAATGAAAACCACTGGTCTATATTAAACTAATCAAAATCAAACCTTTGAGATTGAAACTAAGAATACACAATTTACTACATTAGTTAACTTTTTTATCCATTTTCCTGACCTGAAAACTGCTCAGCTATGCCAGGTTATTTTTATGTTTCCAACAGTGAAAATGTATTTCCAAGACACTTGTCTTCCAATATTTAAATTTATATATAACTTTTTTCATAGCTTTAAAAAATAGTCAGAAAAACTCCAACTTCACCAGGACACATGGTGAGTTTTTCATAGTTAACTCTATTAATGCATCTAGTTTTTGTGTGTGGTCGTTCCAAATCTTAAGAGGTATCAATTGGTTGGAACAATGTGAGTTGCTGAAGCTGAGTGTGAATTCAAGTATTGGTGAAGCAGCACTATCTTTCTGCTGCGGTTTGGCATCTGTGCTAAGTGGGATAAAATCTAATTTGTTTAATCATATAATCGAACTTACAGCAGGGCGGAGTGAGAGGCGGAAATGGAGACCAAAATCATTAGCAGTGGCAGGCAATCTGTATCTATAGACAAACCCGCCCGGAGCTACAACACTTCTTCTAAACATGAGTGCAGTATAGATTAGTTTTGTGGTTTAAGAGCCTTTACCAATCGTACCCCAGTCACGGCGCTGACCTCTGGGTAGCTCCATGCAGCGTCTGAATAATCATGTTAACCGCCGATTGAACACTATGTATTGTGACCATCGCAACGGGACATCTGAAGGCAAACATCAGCCAAGTCAAAAGCTCTTTTCCCCTAAAAGCTACCAGAAACCTCAATCTAATTACTTCTTTTGATGCACATGTCCGAGTCAATGACATGACGCTGAAAATGAAGTTCTACTAGGCAAGAAAAGAACCACAGAACAAAGACTACAATGGCAGTTCATCAGAAAAGATGTGCCATTGACCGGGCTGAGGTATAGTAGAAGTCATGTTTGTCGTGACACAATAGTGGTCCATTTCATGATAGAATCAACAAATATTTGAGGTGTTCCTGATAAAACAGCAGTCTTTAGTCCGACTATTGACTCAGCAACAGCACAAAGACTTTTTAAACTATAGAACCATAGGGTCATTCTGACTGTTTTTACATTTGTGTAACAGTTCAATACAAAACCCAAACATTTCCATTTCATGGCTAATTCTAAAATGACTAAACTACAAATTGACATAGTTATATGATAAATGGCACAGTGTTTTTAGCTGAATAACAGTTTGAAGCTGAAATTGTTTCAGTACTGTGGAAAACCCTTCCTTTCTGTCCACTTTCTCTCTACACATCAGTATGGGTTTGGTGAGCCTAGTCTTGGGACTTCAGTGTCAGCCTGAAAAGGTCAATAACGTCAATCTGATGGGTGTCTTGTCAACACGTCAGTTACAAACAACTGTAATCTTTGGATCACAAAATAACATATTGAAAATAGAATTAGGAGTTGAAAGGAGGAGTTTGCCGAAGTGAGTTGACTGATCGTTCAAACTGGTCGATGTGTTATTGAGTGTGCTCCACAGGTTGAGCAGAATGTCACGAGAAAAAAGCGTACAGAGGGGGCGGCATCAGTGTCTGGAGCAGTAGTCTGTGAGACCGCCTTCCTTTGCTCATACACAGATAAGGAGTAATGACTTTTCTTGGCAATCGCTAAACCCTGCTGCCCTCTATTTATTTGCTTGGACCAACTTGCGCCAATAAAGGACCTTGTGTCGCCATCATTTACATATAAGAGGACATAGTTACTGGAATTCAATATACCCGTCTGTCGTGGCCTCAATAGACGCACCCTGCTATCAGCCTATTTTCCCGACAAGCACACAAAGTCATGACAACAAAGCCACGTGAGCTGTTGCTAGTAACTTTTTTTATAGATATTTTAAATGTCAGAGGCTGCATTCTCTTCTGTTCAGTGACCAGTTTCAGTGGTGAGACATTTTCTAGAGCCAAAATATCAGTGTTCAGTGTGACATAACATGCTTTGGCGCATCTTCCAAGTGGAAAATAAAGGATTGGTGAGTTGTTGCCCCGGAAACCAGTGGCCTTGTTGTCATATTTGTCATTTTCTGTAATGTGTCTGGCTTTTTCATGCAATCCCAAGCCACAGCACCCATTAGGGCGGACTATGCCATGTCGTGACATGGGAACCCTTATAAACGTGTTAAGAGCCGGAGGCATTAGCATTTTGGAAGCAGCTGAATAGGGGCATTTGTTCCTCTTCCTGTGCCTCCCTGAAAGACTCTATTAAAGGAAGTTTTAGAATTGCTCTGTTTTGGACTGGTGCAGCAGGGACAGAACATCTGACAGCACTTTTTCCTCAACAACATTTTGTTTCAGTCGAGGAATCACAAAATTTTAAAATTTGTATTTTAAAGACTTTAAAATATTTTGGATATTTTGTGTGTTCTTTAGGTAAATTTAGAGGGAACTAGGGAAAAAAAGTAAAGAAAAAACAACAGAAAAAACAAAGAGTTACTGTTAACTGCACTGACGTGACTAAACTTTTCTGCAGAGTGACATCACAGGCTAGAGATATGTGTGCTACTGGAATAAACAGCCATTGTTTCCTCAAAACAAGAAAAAAATGTCCACATTTTAGGCAAACTCACTGATTCAACAAATTCAGTGGTCCATAAATACAGATGTCGAGGCCAAAGCTGGCTATATTTTCTAACATCTTTTAATGAGGGCAGTCTAAGAAAAAGAGATCATAGACGACTTAAAAAAAACTAAGATAGAGAGCCCTGGTTCAACTATCGGTATTAGTTTAGAAACTCTGGTTGAAGCAGTGGAGCAACAGACACACAACAGGATGGATGCTGTTCTGAACAACATGGAACATCCCTGCATTAAAACAGAGGAGCAGCCAGTGGACCTTTGAGAGCAAAGAGCTGCAGGACAGAACGCCACAAGAAGTTCTTCCCGACAGCCAATTAATCAGTCTATGGCAAATAAAAGTCTGAATCAATCTGAAGAGACCTAACAACTGAATTTCCCCTAGGGATTAATAAAGTTAAATATTATTGTATTTTATTTCCAATAAGTAAGGGCCAAAAGTTGCCAAGAGTGCTGGTGACCTAAAAAGGCAGTAGCGAAATATATATTTTTCCTGATCAACGGCAATACAAAACAACAATAGCAAAGCAGCAGCAATGTGCCTTACCCTCACAGTCAAGATAAGACAGTTTAGGTTGGCTACCCTTTGGCTGTTCTCTTTTTGCATTGATCAGGTCTTATAAAATTCACAAAGCACAATCTTGTTAAAAGGCACAAAAAATATAACAGAGCATGTAGTTAATTTCCATAGATCGATAAAGGACGGTACTGAGTGCAATGTAGTAAACTGTACTGACTGCTTTAGGGTTAACAGACCAGGCCACTATGTGCTTTAATTATAACTTTTTGCTGTGACACTTAGACAAACTGTTAACAGAGGCAGCAGAATCCCTGTCTGTGTTGGTTCCATTAACCCGAGCATTGATTGATCTATGATTCTTTCTCCCGCTGTGTTCACTGCTGGATGTCTGGTCAGTTCGAGGGAATCTCTTCTCTGTTTGACATCCCAGCTTTCATCTACAAACCCTCCTGTCTAAACGTCCTACATTTGGAGTGACTACATCATGCATAATGTATATCTCACTGATATGATGAACAGTGGAAGGTGCAATGCATCACAGCAACGTGTGTGTCAGTTGTCAGGGCTGATTCTGTATCAGCCGCTGCCAGCGCTGTGTCCGAGCTCTCAGCAGCTAATCCACAGAGAGCGTATTGGCAGATACAATTGATCAAAACGCAGTGGACTAGAAACAGAAAAGCCCTCAAACAAACAATAACTATGACAATCCATGGATTTTAGCAAAGGTTCGGGTGCTTTTGTTCTATTTTACCCAACCTGCCTCACAAAGCAAATTTAGTCCAATGAGCTAACGTTTCCAGTATGCCCCATGATAGACTAAAGTTCTTAAATTTATCAAAATGCATGGCCTATACTTACATACGTATACTTAGACCTCTCACCCATTTCTCATATACCCTCGCAAAGTCTCCTAAAAAGCAGCAGCTGACACAACTGCGCGACACACTGGTACCCGGCGGCCTTTGGGCAGGTACCATAAAATTGCAAAATAAATTAAGTACGACTATGTGGAAAATTAACATTAATTACGGGCCTACCCTGACCTTTATATTTAATTGTAAATGTGTATTTTTTCTTCTACATACAGCAATTTGTGGAAGAAGAGAAGTCTGTTTAGCTTTAAAGTTAATATCATTTCTTTCATGTTTAATAAAGGATTTACTCCAATAAACTAACCCAGACAAAGCACTGTAGCCTTTTTCCAGGATAGATATGTCAGTTGCAAGCTGCTGCATTAAATCTGGATAAGATTTTAATTAGATTAGTCTTATTGGTCAGGAATCAAAGGTAATGTAATTAAAGCTCAAATAAAGGAAGCTGGTGGACCCGAGGACTGATGGCAGTGGCAGATATTGGTAAAATGAAGACACATTATCCCACCACAAACTGACTGTAGATTTTAGCTGGCAGAGCATACAAACACAGTCATTTCATTTATATTTTATACCGTCATGTGACTCATTGCAATGTGATAATTAAAGCTCGTATCCTGCAATCACTATACCTTTCACAACTTCATTGATTGTTGGCCACAAAAGACCAATTTTGGCCAAGCTTCAACCAAAAAAGCAGCACTGCGTATTCCCTCATGGCAAATTGATCACACAAAATGAGTATTGATCATCATCAGGTAGGACAGTATAGAGCATCTGGGCTGTGCACAAGTGATGCCCTATAGACCTTTACACGAGCAACATCATCAATACAATTTATGTCCATCACAGCAGGAACAAAAGCAGCCGTATTTCCAATTCTTTTATTCAAGTTAAAAACACCCAATTAGACACTTGTTGCCCTATATGTGTAAATGTTTTAATGATATACTCAAGTAGTTCTACTCAAGTATGTTGGCTCCAGTGCTACCACCTAAAACCTGGTGCAGAAGTTAATTGTACTGTCTTGCAGCTTTAGAAATGTTCACATTTATCTGTAAAGCATTTGTTTAACAGTCTCAGAAGTGTAGGTGTTCAAACCATCTGTGAATAACTCAGGTTCTTCTTAATGAGTCCAACACAACCTTATCATTAAATTACTCAGAGCCTTTAGTATATATCCAGCAGCTACATATACAACCACTGGGCAATGTTCTCCACCCGTTCACAGACAGGACACAAATGTACACAAATGTCATTCTGCTGCAAATTGTCAATACTGTCTTGTTTATACAGTGTTTTTCTTTGCTAATGCCCTTTCTCTTGTCAAAAATGTATTCTGCTCTGCTTAATTCTGGCTGCCAAAAAGCACACTTTTCAACATTAAAAGGTCTGAAAGCAAGTTGAAACATTTTATCATGTGAAATTTGATGTCAAGGCCTGTTTACCTTCTAGTTTAAATGAGCACTCCATTTTGCAAACTTTAACTGTGAATGTTTTCGCCAAAGCATGAATTAAGCAGCCTTTTCAAAACCAAGGACAACAGGGAACCTGCAATGATTTAATCCAACCTCTAATACACAGTGAATGTAGCATGAGTTCTCTGGGGCACACGGTTAAATTAGTGCAAAAGGGTATTGATTGGTAAAGTGTACTTTTGGAGGAGGGGTGATTGTGCCTTAACGCGGGGAGGCACAATGACTGCGGGCCAATTGGTAAAGGGTTCATTTGGACGGCTGAAAATCTATACCACCACTGCCCAAACAACACAGGGGGGTTAGATTATATCCGCCTTAGCATGTAATAGGAAAAAGATGGCCATGTAAAGCGCCCCCCATGACCAAAGAAATAAACAAACTTGATGAATGTGCTTTGTCACGATCCTATATTGATTTCCAAATACTGCATTTAACACTGTGTTGAAATAGAAGTAATAAATCACCCACTGCAATATTCATGTGAACCCATTTCTGAAGTGTTTTCTGGGTTTGTATGGCTTTTTGAAATCTTTGAGCACAATTGTAGCACTGGGATAGCAGATCCATTAACTTTACCATCCCCCATTTTAACACTGCTGCCACTGTTCCTTCCACTCTCCTCCCCCAGTCTCAATATTGAAGCGAATAAACAACACCATTTCTTTCTGGCTTTAAGTGAACAGGATAAACTCCTCAATTAGCCTCCTTTGATTTGAGTGGCTCCAAAGTAGAAGTCTCCGCTAATGCATCTGCAGTGGCTTTTTTCTACAAAGGGTTTTTTTTTACATGTGTCCTGCTCTAAGAGCAGTGAATTCATCTCTCTTGAATTAATTCATGTGTTCACTGCTGTAAGTCTCCGATGAGCCTGGTGAATGTGCTGAGGCAGCAGAACTGGAAGCGCCATTAGTGTCCACAGTAGCGAGGCAGTAATGATGATGGTAGTGGACTTGCTGCGCTGTGCATTACGGACACTGGAGCTCCCACATGGTTGTTGTAAATAGTAGCCAAGAGGCGCACTGTGTCAGGAAACAAATGTCCTAAAACAGAACATTACATTTGTTGGTAGATATGGGCATTTGTTTTTTGGGGGTTTTTTTTGGATGCATACAATGGTCTACCAAACCTAAGTTAAGTTGCACATCCCTGCAATGTGAAATGTTCCAAATGTAGGCATATTCATACTAAAAAAATTCAGACTAATGTCTTTAAAATTGTGTTGAATGAAATTGATCTCTAAATGATCTTGTTCTACATCAGTGTTTAACAAATGAGTATGTTTTAGTAAGGCCTTGTCCAAATAGGCACTCTTGTGCCTTAAAGCGGGACTGTGTAAATTTCAGCCAGTAGAGGGCGCAGATCCCTCTACAGACTTTCTGTGTTGTTACGACAGTGGTGCCATATTCACAGCAATCATTTGTTTCCAAAGGACACCGCCCAAACCGGCAATTTAAAAAAGAAAAGAACATGTCTTCTAAAATTCATTGGGTTCGTGGATGGCTGGAGCCTATTCTAGCAGCTTTGAACCTGAGGCAGGGTACATCCTGGACAATGGCCATTTAGTCGCAGGGCTGACATTTAGACAGGGACGCTGAAATTCACTCTCACATTCATCCACTAGGGGCACTTTAGAGTCACCAATCGAACAATATTTGGACTTTGTCAATTCAATTCATTTGTTCAATTCTGAACTCAATACGTCCCTTAGATGAGAGATAAAACGTCTTCACCTAAAACCTACGTCCAGATGCCTTGTCAGAAAACCTTTTCGTGGTGCCCCTTTAAGTATGCATTCAGGTGCAAGAGCATCAATTCTCTAGAGATGCAACAACAGCCACTCTCCACTTGCATCCATTATGCACCATTCCATCAGATGTGCAAAGGATATTGCCCCAAAACAACTTTTTCGACCAACTAAATTCTATTTCAAAGCAATAAAGAGCGACAATGTGAGCAAACATCAGAAATGGAAAAGATGTTAAAACTTATTTTCTAGCTAAACTGAAAGTGACTCGTAATTGGCTGCTGCTGTCTTTATGGTAATTTGGTAATTGATGAGTATTTGACAGTGAGTAAAATGTAAACAGGGTTTTATGTTTAGGTTAAGTTTAGTGAAGACCACTGATGCAAAGTGCAATATATATTTAAAATGTGCACAAAAACACAATAAATATCACACTAATTTTTAATACAATTTTAACCAAAAGATGCATCCTTTCCATAAATGTAAGCAGTACTTTATTTCTGTAGCACCAGTTACAATTCGAAGCAAAATAAGTTGGATCTTAACCACTTAAATGGTACTCCAGTGGCTGGACACAGACTGTGGTGAAAAATCTATGGTCCTTATAATGGTCAAACCTGCAAAGATCAATCTATAGATGCTGTATGTAATGCTGCAAACATTTTTGTATGTCCGGGGGGTACTCCAACCTCCCTTAATTTTCCAGTTTCTCCCAATCTTCAAGCTTCCTTTCCTTTCCTCCTGAATTTATTTACTTTATTGTTGTTTGTTTCTTTGCATTGTATATATTTGTTTAAGTTTTAACTTATTGTTTTGTAGGGAGAAAAAGGGCTTGAAATAAAAGATATTATTATTATAGGCCAAGGGTTTCTGGAAACATCAGCGATGAATTTCCTCAGAGAATGGGCAGCAACATAAAGTCTTTTGTTAAAGCTTAATAGAAACAGCAGCCCCAAATTGAGCAAATCAGAGCTGGTCTCCGGTTGCCCACTTCCTCCATCTTTGTTGCTTTTCTTTCTGACAGTGACATAGAAGCAAAGGTACACCATTACTTTTAACGACCCTACCCCCTGCTCTACACCAGCAGCAGGGAAACTGGAAACACAAGGAGGTATAAATCAAAGACCATATAGGGAGAAACCATTTTTGATACCATTTTACCGCTTATTGAGCAAAACAAATCCCCCTGTGGTCCGTTTGAGAGCCAGTGTGGGGTTTATAGAATCCTACCTGCAGTTATATGCTTATGGGTGGCCTAGTCCCTATTTCACAAATGACACAAAAGAGACATCACTGCTGAGGCATTCTGAACAGAAGCACTACTCTACCCTCCTCATCCAGCTACAGAGTCTGCTGCATTTCCATGAAAAAGTACTGCTAATGCCACACATTTACTTTATCTATCAGTGTAGTATGCAGACGGAAAGACTGACATTTGGTGGTCTGCGAGATTAATTTACCCTTTCTTAAGTCTAATTCTTTCACTGCAGCTGTTTAACCATCTGTGGAGCACTCAACTGCTAAACCATGTTGTGCAATTCAATACAGGATGATTTGAACATTAAGACTGTACTCAGACTGTGTTATTGACAGTATATGGTAATACTGAACGAATAACTGGCAAAAGTAGAATAGAAATACAATAGAGTGCTGTTTTAAAGGGAGCATTGTGTAAATTGCAAGTGAAATTGAGTACTCCAGGCAAGACTATATCATCACAAGTGTAGAAACACACACAAAATACCACTTTTGGCATCTGTCTGTTTTAAAAAATACACATTTGAAGCTCCATAAAAAGTAGATGGAGTTGTTAGTCTCATTAGTTTTTGTTCCTGGCCTTTTCTAGAAAAGGCAGAAGCATGTTGGGGAGATGTATGGGACATAAAACCTATGAGAGTGTATATGTATGTATGTATGTATGTTTTTAAAATTTGGGGATAGTGCAGTTTGGGTTCAGTAGTATTCAAAGTCAAGACAGCCATGTATTCCATTTTACTAGCAACTTTTACTGAGCATAAACAGCATAAATCTAAGCATAAATCATAATAATTCACAGGTTGGATGTGAGAAATTGGGTTGGTTTGAGCATATGGTTGATGATGGTTGGTTTAGCTTTCATTCATTTGAAAGTTTTGTTTTTTGTTTTTTTTTACCCACTTTTTTGTACCCACATACCAAAATCCTTAACAAATGGTAAATCAAATGTCTCTCTAAAAATTACCGAGACCATCATTTCTTAAACTGACAATGTTGACTGTCCTTGTTGCTAACACCTTCCACTTAGCTGCGAACGTCAAGTTACAAACTGAAAATCAGCATCTCTTTGTGAGCTGAGGGAAGACATCCTCCCACACGCACTGGAGAAGACTGAATGTTTTTCTCTTTGCTGAATAGTTCTTCACGCGCGGGTCATGTTGGCAAAGAGAGGACGGATGTTGTTTACTCCATGACAGAGATAGCTGCAAGTAATTCCAAAGAGGAGAAGCTTTGGCCTAAACAAGGTTGGAAAAAATAAGCAAACAGTGAAAAAAACACTGTCCAATGTTTCAGGCTTGGTTGTGTGGAAAGTTCTTTTAGAGCCAACAAAGAATGGCCATGATCAGTGGGAGGAATGCAGTCCACTCCATTATGACCAGAGGAAGAGTCTGCCAGTGCACTGCCCTTCGTAGAAAAGCACAATGCAGAGGGTTAATAGCAGTCTTTCTGGCACACTTTCGACCCCGGCTAAAATCCCATCACACTGCAGGTGGTGGAGAAAAAGAGGGGCTTGAGTATTAAAGAGGCCTCTAAGTCTGAGCAATGACATTCGACACAGAATGAGAAAAGAAGACCTCCCTGTAACCTTCAAACGGGAGGAAACCCTACTGCAACATTATTTGGGCTAAAAGTTCTTCTTGGTCATGTAAATTTACAGCCACCTTTGAAAACCAAAGCATTATAGAAATGTAGCAGCTGCATAGTCTCCAAACCCATTGAATTATTGAAGCTGATAGTAGATAGTAGATGCAGTAGAAACAATACAAATGTATCCAAATAAACAAATCTGCAGCTACATAGTCAGGGTTGTGATACCTCTGGAAAAATCTAAATGCCAAAAAAACCTGGTCATGGAAAAGACCAGAAAAGAGCCCCATTGTACTAAAAACAATGTATACCTTTGTTTAAAAGTTGAAACTAGCTTAAGATAAATGATGCAGTTGTGTGTATTTCTTTCCGTGACCCTCTGAGGCTGCTGTATTTTGTGAGTGGAGTTCAATCCGAATAATTCAATCTGTCTGTGTAAAAATTAAGGAAAAATAGTCTCTGTTGCAAATTAGTTGATGATTATTCTCAAATGAGAAGAATAACCTCTAAATATTTGTACATCAAAAGGAAGACCTGCCTGTAACCTTCAAACTCTGCTCACCTCTCCCCCCGGTGAACACCAGGAGGGAGGGAAGCCATCTGCAACTTTGGTTTGGCTACAAAACAAGGAACTAGGGACTGCTTCGGGATATGGTCCAAATGTTCCAGCAGCAGGTGAGTTATACCACGCGGCAGAGCCAAGAGGCCTATACAGCACCAGTGCAACAAGCCGTCCTGAATATGTACCCCAAGGGAGACGGACATGTGGACGCACTTACACGAGGGCACGCTGGCTGGTGCTTAACACTCTTAAAAAGAAAAATCGTACATCTATGTCCCGGGCTGGTAAGTGTGGCTCAGCTGTGGCACGTAGCGGAAAGAAAGGGATTACTGAGGTGTAAAATGCTTTAAAAACAGCAGGGTTGAATTTGTTATCTACAGCGGTGCAAAGCAAACTCGTCACCTGTCAAAAAGCAGACAGAGCTCATGGCTGACGGTGTCAATTATGCTTGCTTTATGAGGTGACGTCTGTGAGCACCTCGTGTCAAACTGTCATCCCGTGAGCACCGTGGCCTCCTACATTATCATGACCCCCGCCGAGCCTGCAGTCTCTTGTTACCAGTGTTTTTATAAAGAGGATAAATCCAAGCAATTACATCACAGGGACTTAAAAGGGTTTAGAATAGTGGAGTGAAAACATAGGCTAATAAACAGATGTTATTCCATCTTTAGCATTGAGATATTTGAACCCATATGGAGATTGAAAGCATGTGTATGCATGTGGGAGAACACTTGTCACACTATGTTACAAGCCTGTCTGCTGCTAGTTTTACACTGCCTTTTTCATGCTCTTGATGTAAAAGTTGCAATTTACCTTTTATCTCCTTGAATTCTATACAGAGATGGGTAAAGTCAGCAAAGTACAGTATAGTTACTTTCAAATAAATTTATTCAAGTTTAAAAAAAAAGTTGTCATCTAAATTATTACTTGAGAAAAAGTATTCTGAATAGACAACACAGTATGGACTTTTATTTATTGCATACAGCAAGGCCAACATATAAAAAATTCTTAAAAACAAAAAGCTAATTTACATGTAGACACATTTTAAATATAAAAGTAGTAAAAGTAACACTTTTTATCCAAAATGTTTTCATCTAACTAAGAAGTATGGATTATGAAATGTATGAAGTATGTCTTTCCCTAAAGAAATGTACTTTAGTAATAACATAACATAGTCAGTTACTACAATGACATATATTGATTTAGATTAATTTGTGACATTCAATACATTTACAAGCTACAAAAAACAACCAATTAAAAAAATTACCAGCATTTTTATAGCTTTTACAGTATCTTTTTTTTCCCCATAAAATGCATAGGTCTCAAGCAAATAACTGACCCGAGTATCTGGTCCGGCTTCACTCCCACTGAGCAGCATTTGCAGCAGTAGCTGTACTTCTATGTATCTTTATATGTTTGTCATCATCATGGTATGTTAGCTTCAATACACTGTTCATCTTCAGTTATGACAAATGACAAAGTGTAGCTTGACTGGGTGTGTTAGCTTGACTTTAAATAACTTTTACATGAGAGAAATTTCATTCAAACTAAATTAGATTTTTCTTTCCACTAATGTTATATAAATACAAAATAAAACACCTTGTTTTATTTCTTCCTTTTTATAAATGAGAGATGGCATATAGTTGGTCAAAATGGTATGCCAGTATTTTTACACATTGCTGTGTGTCAAAAGTCCATTGTGGCAGTGACAATCATGTGTAGCTCAAACTGTTCAAAAAGTCATAAAACAAACTTTCAGTAGCAGTCTTTTGATTTTCTCCAAAGTTCATTTGAATTTCTCTACAATTACTTTGAGTGAAAATCCATCAAGCATGACTGAGTAGAATTTAATCTCTGGTTGTTAAAAACTTTAAGCCACACAAGTGGTTTGTGGTTAGAGTTTGGCTGTGCTGTGTTATAAAACCATGATTTCTCCAAGTAACAAGTCCTTACCCCTTTATCGCATGAGGCAGAGGCAGGAGAATTAGAGGCAAAGCCATCTCCTCCACTCTGCGTCTCTCTCAAGAAATAAATCACAGCGGCATGAAGTCAATTTAAATGCAAATCAATGGGAAAGACAACAAACTGCCGATGTGGCTGTATCTGAAAGAGTCTGGGTACTTAAAAGTGACTCATCAGGCACGAGACCACCCTGCCAGTCAGTTCTACCACCAAGATGACACACACCGTTTCTGGTTAGTTAGACTGCGCAGGAAACAGGAAGGGTCAGCAGGCATAAAGGTACAGTAAGCACCCGTGCAGAAAAAAACTTCAGCCTGCAGCTTGTCACTTAGAGATTGATGGGGGCATTTCCAGTAGCTAGTTCAGGAAATCAAAGAAGGATTTCTCTCGGATCACCATTATTGATCTGTTTTTGTTTCCTCAAAGCCATGCTCCAAGTCTTTAAGCCATTTCAAATTGGTAAAGCACTCATAGTGAAAGGTTGTGGCTTCAAGAATTCTGTTTGGACTGAGCTCTGCACTTGGCACTTGGAACATCTTTGTCTAAATGCATTTTAAACATGGCATTAAAGTTTAACCAATCTCTTAATATTAACAGAATTAATCAGACAAGCATCAAATCTCTGTATTTCATTGTACAGATTACCATGTGGCTCTTACAAATGTGTCATCATTGTTTTGTTTCCGAACTAGAGGGGGTATCCCTCTTCTGTTTTCATTGAGTTAATAAATGCACACTGTATTTGTCAGTCAGCTTTGAAGAAACAGTTCCTAACTCAGAAAATACAGCCTTTTAACACACCTGGGATTATCGCAATAGACGGAGCCTGAAGCTGTAAATGTGTAACGGAAGCAAGGAAGCTATTTGCGGAGAGAGACTTAAAAGTGTCTCAGGAAACGTTTCGGCTTATTGTGAGCAGAGAACTGAATATTTATCTATAATTGGCATTTTCACATTTAGCAAATACAACAAAGGATATGTTGTAGTAATATCTATAGTGTCAGTCAGTAAACTTTTTAAATTTCAGTCGTCATATGATTCTTGCAGCAAACAGTTCTGCAAAGTGATGTTGATAAAAAAGCACTCAATTGTCTTATTACTTCATTTTCACAATATCACTAACTGTGTTATTGATCCATATTGCAAAGCACTATTTGTATCACAATAATATTACAGTATTCCATTGACACTTTGCATTATCAAATAACTCTCCAATCAGAGCCATAATTCAAACTGTGATGGTCACTTAGACAATATATCGCAAAATAACGTGGGAATAACGTAGAACATAAACAAACAAACAAAAAAGAAAAATAGCAGGGCCAACAATCCTACCTCTTCTTCTTTTTTTAAACAAATAATTAGTCAGGTCTTTGAGGAACCATTTTATTTCATGAAGTAAATGGGTATGGCTGGTCAAACATCGTTAGACAATTCCAAATGCAAATCACTCCTCCACAAGACTGCTGCTTGTATCTGTATCATATCAATAAATGACAGTGAGTGTAAAATCCTTACATTCTTCAGTTCCTAAATAAGTATTTGGCAGTGTTCAATGTATCTCCGTGTATATCCAACGCTTTTGGAAATCTGTCTGGAGCCGTGTGAGTAATACAGCAACATTCCAAAATGATATGTGCAATTTATTTAATGGGAATTCCAGTAATAGAAAAAGCTAAACTGTTGGCATAATGAGCAGACACTCTGTATTAGAAAAGCCTGCATTACACTGATTAGATAAAGTCGTTAAACATCATTTAAAAAAGCCCCCTGCCCTGTTGTATGTTCCAATGAGTCAATTTGTGACTAACATGCTTGGTATTTAAGATTTTTCTGTTTGTCTCGACTATATAATAGCTGTACTTCAACAGAAATAAAACCTGTAACTGTTCTCAATCTGCCGGTAAACTATTCCCCTGATGCTCATTATAATGCCTCTGTAAACCTTGTTACAATGTTACAAGGTGAGATCGTTTGTGACCCATTATGTGACCGTAAAAAAACTGTCTTGCAAAACTTTTTCAGTTACAACCCCAGATTTTCTGGAGCTGTAAAAATAATGAGGTCAAAGAGGTCTATAGTTCATGGTTGGTGGTCTGTGGGTCACACTTGTAAAAAAACAAACAAAAAAAAAGGCAACTGGAGCTCCCCCAAGTTGATGAATTAATTTGGATTCCCACCAGCTTGGCAACATTCCTCCGTCCAACATTTGGTAGGTCTCAGGGTGAGTACATTAAGAAACAGACATGCTGAGAGTTGCGGCTTTTCAGAGACATTAAAGATGACTGCCAAGGAAAAAAAAAAGCTTAGAAAATAAGTGAAGCAAAGATTTACAGTGCAATGAGCTTAATGGAATAAGAAAATGAACCAAATTAAGTTTTGGTTGAACAAAGAATCAAACGTAAGAGAGAGAGCTTCTTCTTAGCACCAAGTTTTAGACTGTGTAAAGGCTAATAGTGCTACTAGACTACTACTACTGACTGCAGATACTCTACTAGACTCTACCAGATAGATTTGCTCCCCAGTACCCTGTTCCATATTACCAACTGGGAGGGCTCCCAGTCAAAGTGTATGCAAAAGAGCAGGTACTTTCACTGAATACCTGGTTGGTGATTGGATTTATAAATCGCAGTTATTCAATCAGAGCAGTGTCATGTTGTTACTATAAAACAGTCGGTACATGCCCATACCTGTCAGTAGTGCCACATCATTGGTCACCACAAGCCGGACAGGCCAGGGTTCAGACCATGAATACTTTGCTTGAAGCAGTTCAAGATAGATTTTGGTGAGTTTGTAAACTCGCAAATCTCATGAGAATGCAAGATTACTCTGCATACACTAAAGATTACAAATAATCACCAGAGAAAGGTAGTCATGTTACCTCTTTGATGTCTTGGTTTTGAGAATAAAAAGGAAATTAAAATAAACATGAATAGCAAGTGTCTGTGTGATGCACCACAGACTTGTTGATTTATGCAAATTAGCCAAGTGTTTCAAACTAAAGCTGGTCAATAAAGAAAGAGAGGACTAAAACTAAAAGGCATCCAACCTAAAAGCCTTTATTTTCACCACGAGTGAAGTGCATATTACCTGATACTTAGCTGTTTTTGGTTTTAATTAGCATCAAAAGAAATGGTTTACATTTTTGAGTTGATTTTTTTTTATATCCCCAGCACTAGTGATGACCTGCTAAAAAACAGCTTACATATGGGATATAGATAGACTTAAATCTGTAAGATTAATGGATCAACAAGAAAATCCAGCAAATAGAATCGATTCAAAATGATTCACAGTGATTAAAGATCTGTAAAGTAGTACGCCCTTATTAGCTTTGAAAAAAATAGGTCATTGTTGTCTATACATGATCAACAAAAATGACAAATTAGGCCAGATTCAATCAATGTTTGCAACACTAGCAGAAAACAAAAAAATAGATTCTTGCTCATGTGTTAGCCCAGTTAACAAATTGACCACTCAGAAGCTCGGCCTCTGTAGTTCTTTGTAATTCTAATCGTTCTTGATCTGCTCTCTAATCTTCCATTTGGAGGACAGTGTTGTGTTTGACTCCAGGGGGGCTCACTGGGCCAGTAAACAGGCTCTTACTATGCACAGCAGACACCCTGCTCACATGTTCGCACCAAATGAACATACGTGGAGCTTCGCCTGGCTGGGACTCCCTCTAGTCCACTTACAGCGCCCGACAGAGCCCCACTCGGTGTAATGAGCTCCCACGGGACGCCTCCGGACACCACGCGTGCTGCCCTTAGCAGACCTTGTCACACGGACATGTATTACTCACCTAGTTCCAGACAGCCCGTTAGAGCTCTAAACAGGTATAAACCAGTGATATGGTATTTGGAGTTTTTCTACAAGGTGACATTATTTTACTTATTTAAAGTGAATCTGTTTGGTACAAGTGAAGGACAGTTAAATGAAATCATTAAATCAAGTAGAGATGAAAATGCAGTGTTAATCCAATCTGGAAGGGATTAACATTACAGGAGCAGGTGGGGGGCACATTATTCCATTTGGCTCATGCATGGAGGCCATTAAGCACATGTGCCACGTGGATTTAACTTTCAAAAATGACGGGATGTGGTCTTTTGAATGTACACATTGGAATTCTGTGGTATTTGCCATTACCACATAATGTTATAAATACACTGTGGTGTAGAGACAATTGCATTGCAGTGTACCCAATAACAAGCTCATGGCCAAATGTATTTTTTTTTTTAAATGCTATTATTAAAATCAATGCTTGTTACTATGTTTTAGGCTATATCAATATAACATTTAATTGAGCAGTTTAACATACAGGGCGCAACTTTTTTCAGTCCATGATGGCAAGTTTATAGCTCAATGCTAGTCTTGGCATTCTGGATACATTCCCCATGGAACTGTCCAATATTACCTTTATATTACTACGTTTGGTTCAGGTTGGGAACCACCTTTTCAGGTTAAGAACCAAGTTATTAGTTAAGTTAGTTGAGGGATAAAGAAAGAGTGAGAGCTTAATTTTAAAAAATGTAGAGTTTTGGCTACTCCTGCTTTATATGTAGGTAAGGAGGTGGTGACTCAACTTTCTCATTGGGAAAAAAAAAACTACTCACATATGCACTGGATTCAAATCAGGCAAGGTTTAGTAATATAAACCCACCAAACCTCATCAAGGGAATTCTTCCAAAATTGGATTTAGGAATGTTGCAGATCAGTAGTAAAACTAGCCACAGACCATTCTGAAAACAGGTAAACAACCAAGAATTAATGAGAAATTTACCAGTTCCTCGTATTTGTTTGGCTCTGGGTTGAAGATTAAAGCCTCTTAGTTGTGGTCTGCTGGTTGTACAAAACAAGCAATTAGACGACATCACCTTGGGTCCATTTATATTATGATGGGCAATTCCATTAAACAAAATGGCGGCAGTCTGGTGGTGCGAGGTGCGTTTGACTTTGTGTCTGTGTCCTCTGCCTGTCACATGTGTCCTCCCTCATCCACACTGCCCTTCACTTTTTGGTCCCTTGGGTGTCCCTGTGCAACCTTATCCTTACAGCCTGCACAATACCCTTCATGGGACACAAAGCCAGTGATAGCGCACTCTGCACTTCCATTCTCCACATTTGTCACTTTTATTCCTGCGCTCTTTGTTCGTCCTACCTCTGTATGCATGAGTTATCCCAAATTCCGCCGGCAATTGAAATGGAAATCACCCCTGCATCCGAGTGTCTTAAGGGCAATAACTTCTGACTTTGTGAGGCATAGCTGTCATGTTAGTTGTTCCTTTGAGATTCTTATGGTTGCGTTGTCCTTTTCACCATGGTTTTTCAACATAAACATTGGATTTCGAAGAATATCCGTGCTATGATTCGCGGCAGTGCTGTAAAGCTAGCCGACACACTAGAGCAGGACAATAAAATTCAAAAATGAGTTTGAGGCTGACAGCTATGCACAGTGGGATTAGAAATTCAGCCCACAAAATACACTCTTATTGTGCCATTTTGTTCGTTATGCTTTTCAAATGAGTCTAATCTAAATTGATTAATTACACACAAAAAAGACAATTTTCCAAAGCCGTATGAGGCAAAATTACAACGTCTGTCTCTATCTTAGAAGTGAATCCAACGGAGGATAAAAAAATTCCCATGAAAGCACATTTGCATAACACCCCAAAGGAAAAGATAAAAGCACAAGTGTAATATGTGAGTCAAATGTTGCATGGACCAAATAATGATACACATGTGTCTTCACGATGACATGTAAACATATAAACTACTAAAAGATAACAACAGAAAACAATGGCAAGACCCTAAGCCCTAAATCACTACAAAGGGCTGCTTTAGAGTGAACTATATAGTGGACTTAATCAGTGGAAGAAGTTATTTTCAGACTTTTTGGAATAATGGAAATATGGAATAATATCTTACTATTTTCTTGTGACTTTATTGTTGCTACTGTTCTTGCCTTGCCAAGAGGTACACTGTCATATGTACTACATTAAAAACTAATGTTGTTTCATGGTTTGTTTTTTTTAATGTGTGATTTGTTTGTTTGGTAATGGAAATGCACCGTACTGTCCCAGTGGAAACAATGCTATAGTCCCACTAAAATTTACAGCAATAGCCAAAAGCGTGCCTAGAGGCAGGAATGTCACATCACCTACATACACTGCAGACTCCTCTGGAGAAAGCACTGAACACATGAGATAACACTGACCTTACTGTGGCTCCGTCCTTCAATATGAACTTTACTGATTAATTGTCCGTGCATCCCGAGAAGCCATTGATCACACTCACACTATGGCCCCGATGATGCAGTGGGCTGTTAAATAAGAAATATTCCTTGATTCCTCGTGATCAGCACCTTTTATCCTGGCTGCTCTCTCCATCCCCCAACACCATCTACACCAAGGGACTCCCAACATGCCTCAATCCTTCCCAGATATCACAAAATTTGGGCAAATAAATATGCACATTGCCACGGAGCAGGCATACAAAATGAATATTTCATGTAGCCACGCACATTTCCAGAAGCTGTCACCAGTGACAAACATAAAAGAGTAGGGCTCAGGTATGGGTGCCGTAGCGCTCTTAAGTGTGCCCGCAGCGTAGAGCCAGTCGTCACTGTAATTGCTTGTAGTGATGAAGCCTGAGCTGAACCTCAATTAGGGCTTGGGTACATCCTCCACACCTCTCTTGCAGGCACAAAAACGCACAGTAACATCTCAACAACAGCCCATATCACTGTAGTGTCATTATCACACTCTAGGTTTCTACAATCCAGGTTCAGTGTACCTGGATCACATCGACACGCAACACCCTCTAGATGGACTGATAAAAGGACCATTAGACTGCTACAGCATCCCTCTGCCACTCTCTGTTGTCAAGCTGCTTTCTCTAATCTGTAACTGCCATCTGATACTCCAGATTCCACCTGACAGACCAAATTATAGCAGGAAATTACATCCTGATCGTGATACCACACGTCGCAATGATAACACAAGAAACATTATGTGTGAATAAATGCACAATTTTACTAACCGAAACAAAAAAGAAGTGTATTGTATAATGTGCTATAGAGTTTATCCACACTTAAACTCAAATTTAAAATGCAAATGTTTGCGGTGGCAATACTACTATGGTCTTTTAGGGTCTAAAGCTATAACAAAGCCTTTAAAATGTAGTGGACTGTGTTGCATTTTGAAACACATTGGGTATGGGGACAAAAATAGACTGAAGAAACGATGACACAGACACCTCTATATCTGCTGACTTGTTGTCTTCTCTGATTCACTGCAGAAGAGAAAAACAATACAGTGCCCATGACGTGAATCTGCAGATCCTGTGAATTTCCTTTAAGCACCATGCTCAATAGATAGATTTTTAACTGAACACATGCATTTTATAGTTCATATAGTCGGATTATCCTAACCTATCTTCGTAAGCTGTGTTTTTAAATGTTAAGCTTCTATTAATCGCTACAGTGTACAGTTCCCAACACACTCACAATCATTTTAAATTCATTTATTTACAGTGGCGAACACTTCTATGTACAGATAAATGTCTATGAAATTTCCAAAATATATGTTACTGAGAAATGGCCTACCTTTTGGTCTAGATGGCAACATTGTGTTGTGTAATTGAGGGGGAAATATTGCACATCGAGTCTACAGTCTATAATCCATCACAGCAATCCAGCAGTAGCCTCAGAATCTAGTGATATTTACCAGGTGTGGGGCCAGGCTGCACCTTCATACCTGCATCTTTCACTGCCCACTGTAAAAGGCCAGGTTAATACAGTCTGGCCACACATAAAAGCCTCTCTGTCTCATTCTTTTCATTCACTCCAAAGCCTACTATTCTTTCTCTCCGGACAATGCACTGCAAAAAAAACACACACCACATTACACACACTTTCAAAGTGCATACACGTCTGCCAAGTATCCACACACCTGTATGAATAGATAAAGATAACAACAGTGCATCTATCATACCTCAGGAGCGCTCGCTGTCAGTTGTGATTCTAGTGCACAGAGATAAAACAACACACAGCAAGGTATACGCTTTTTATCACATCTGTGTAACTGAAGACAAGCAGACACCATACTGTGCACAGACTCACTGATGTACAGCTGCAAGTTTGATCTGCTTTTTTTCCACTCAATATGAGCATGAATTCATGTTCAAACACGAACGTAACAAGAACAAATCCGTCCGTAGCTACAAAGGCCACTCTGTTTCTTACCATTTTTGTCGTCCTGATGATTAAAAGAAAGAAAAAGGTCCATGAAATGCGGACCAGGTTGGCTCTGCATATTAAGTGGCGCGACACTGGCTGCCCGGGCTGCCTGACACGGGGAGATGGTCGCCACTTTTTGCTTGTCCAATTACTGGCACTCGTTCAAATTGTTTGGTGAGAAGCATTCGACCTACTTCTGGACACAAAGCGCCACTGCCCTGAATACAGAGGAGCTGGGGACCACGTGTGATGACAAGTGCCCATTAGTGCCTCTTGTCTTTGGCCTAGAAATTAATTTTAGGCGTCTTACCTTCCTGATGGTCCTGCCTATGTGCGCTGCATGTGCATATGGTACGGCCTGGTGGGATGAACCAGGGAACAGTATAAATAGGACCTCAAGAAGAGCAGTCTGAGATGATTGTATTCTAATAACAGTGTGACCTTCAGAAAGTCTTTAATCCTCTGAACCCTTAGCCTGTTTTTACCATTTCCTCTCACCTAGTTTTTCTAAATAAAAAAGCTAAAGAAACATCATGGCTGTTGTGCACAGAGATCTTATGCCTTTTTTTTCAGTGAACTGGTCTTACAGACTATATGTGTGTCACTTGGACACAAGGTCATGCTGCCATAAAGATACAGAATGAATTTTTATTGAAAGCCACAGAAAATATGTAAGATTTTTAATGCATAAAACAAAAATAGAAACATGAGTTTGAATGTTCAGAGTTCTTGTTGATAATATTCACAGTTTTTTATAGAGTCTTAACATCTGTCTATTTCTATGGGAACAGAGAAAACTGCATGCACTTGGGTCAAATATTTTTTGAAATGAAGTTTCTAAGTTGTTGCCATGAGCTAATCTAATGAGCAATTGTAGCTCTCATAAATAATCAAATAAAGGATTTATAGGACTGTCCTTGTGAGTTCTGCGGTAACTAGAGAGTCCATCAACACTATAAAATGTTAAGAAAAGGGTCTATATATATATATGCATCAAATGGATTCAAAACTGAGTAACACCACGTAGCAACATGTGATCTATGACTGGACACAGTGTCATCAGTAAACAAGGATGATTATGGAGTATGCTCAGTGACACTAGATTTAAAGGGAACCTGTTGAAAGGCTTCTGTGAGGGCTACAAGGACTGGGCAGGCATCTTTTGAACATCTAATGGCTAATCTCTGGACGTTTAACAAAATAAGCTGGTAGATCCCTGTCTTTATGATGCATATACTGCTCATATTGCCGGCAATCTCATTTGGTTTATCGGGTTAACATTAACCAGCAGTAGGAACAGTAGCTTGGACACTCAACTGTGAGGATTAACACAAGCCTGTTTGGTTTAAATGCAAAAATGTGCCACTATTGTGCTTCAAACAATATGGGCCAAGCTCTGATAAATAAAGCAAAAGCATCAAAAAGAATAAAAATATCAAACTCGGGGTAAACTAGGAAACATGTGGCTTCCTGGGAGTCCCTCAAAGGCTTGATCACAACAGTGAGGAAATCAACATTTGAGTTCGCACAGTGTGGGATAATTTGCATAGCGTGTAAATATTCATATTAAGGGAATCACTACCATTTGAGAAATGTAGCAAGGTCTAAAAATGCAACAAGCATCCAAGCTTGATGCAAACACGCACAACCCCCTCAATTACAGCACATACAAGTAACAACCGCAAGCAACAGCAATTTTCTGATTTAAATGGCACCATAATGTGTTTTTAATCACACTCATCGAAGTCTCATCAGTCATTGTAATCTGGTGTCACACGGAACGGGCTGAACATGGATGAAAGACGTGTGAAGACGGTGGTGAAAAGAGGAAAAGGGCTATGTAAAAGGAAGATTTCTTTTTTTCTAGAAAGAGAAAAAAAAAAAAAGCAATTCCTTCCTTGTCCTTCAAAAAAAGAGTTATAGCTCAAAAATGGGCTGTCAGCTTTGTCATCAGCAACTGTGATGGACAAAGCTTGCAAAAAAAAAAAGAAAATCCTTTCCTTCAATGTGAATTTTTCTGTCACATGAAACCACTTACCTTTCACAGAGCCAATATAAATCAGATTAAACTGGTACATTCATAAGTTTAGCCATATGAGAGAGGTCTACTTGAGCAGTCTGCCCACTGCAAGCAAAAACCACACGTCCAAGCCATTCCCCCACATTATTATACAAGGTATGATTCAGTTATGTGTTAGTATTCATCATGAGGAGCACTGATAGCAGCCTCACTATGCTAGAAGCAGAGCAGAAGTAAATGCAGGGTAATTCACTTAAAAAAAAAACAACCACTTACATGCACTAAAGACATATCTACCAAAGCAAAAGGCTAAAACCGAAATAATGAATATTAAGCTTATACCTTTAGTCAAGCTGGGTTAGCCATGCAGAATTTATGATAGTTACCCTTTTTGTCTCAAACTTTGTCATACAGTATAAGCATGTAATATGTGAAGGCTTAGTTATGTGTGTTTAATGAAGAGTTTCAATATAAGTAACCCACTCCATTATGTTCTGCCAAATCCAGACAAATGCATTATTAAAACTAATTCCATAAAGTATGGGTTGTGTTTTGCGCACTGATATCATAACATTAATAACTGTATATGAATCTCTTTAATAGAGTTACAGATAGATGATCCATCACCAAACAAACTGCCACTTTCACCTTATTCTTGCTTAAAACATGAACGTGAACTGCAATTTTGGCGTGTTTTGGTGGAGCATAGTTTGCTACATTGATGGCATGACTTTTGTTCTACAAGGACCTTTAATATTGGTATTCTACACTATTTAAATGAATGAAAGTCAATAGGCTGAAGGGTGTTTGGTGAAGCGAGCTTAGCCGTGCATTATTTCACCATTCACATGAGTTTGGAACTTAACATTCAACTCATGAATCTGCGACAATATTTACAAAAGAGTCGTGACTATATTTGTTTCTGTTTTATCTTCTTTTCCCCCCAGTTGTCTGTCCACCTGCATCAGAGAGAGTCACGCAGAGTCCACGCAGGTGCAACGCATCAAAGCATCAACTCCCCGCTTCTCCTCCAGAGCTCGTTCATTTCTAACAAGTGTACAACTAACAACACTCAAACGAGACCAAAATAAACGTCGCCCGGTGGTAGAAAAGACGTGAAAAATGTGGGAACTTACCCTCAGGTGCAGCTCATGTCGCGGCCGCCGCTGAGAAAGTTGAATCCGCTCCGCCGCTGGAGAGAATCACAGTGAGCTCTGAACCGCTAACGTGACGCCGCTGCGCCGCTCCGCTCCTCGGCTGTGAACCAGGAGGAGTACCACCCCTCACTCGGATGCTCTACCGCCCCCTCCCTCTCCTCCACCTCTGGAAGAACAAGAAAAAAAAAAAGTAATAGCGCCTTTTCCCTCCTCCTTCACAAAGACGGACTCAAAGAAAAGACTCCCTATCGCAGTCAATGGGTTTTAAGGGAATCCCATGGCAACGCAGCGCAACTTTCCCGCGCTGTGACCGGGTTAAGGCGCTCCCTCTGTCCCAGCCCCCAAACACTGACAGCGGCGTTATTCCCAAGCCTCAGCCCGGGCAGGTTCTAGCGGGAGGGGTATAAAGGAGGGAGATAGGGAGGGGGTACTAAACTCCGCTGCTGAACATGCTGTTAAAATATGAATGAGAGGAAATCGCACTTAATGTATCATTCCAGTGTTTAACTGAGGCTGAGCTGTGAGTTGAGTTAATTGTAACTCGCCTAATAACCTCCTGGGAACAAGAGCTGCTGACTTATTCATACTGTTTAAAGTGGGACCGTTAATGATACTGTTGTCCATAAAATGTGGATACTACAAGCTTCCTTTGTACTTTTTTCCTGCTAAATCCATGGTGCTTAATCCTGCCCTTGCACCACAGGGGCTATAGTGTTTACAAGTGCAAATCATGCTAAAACTTGAAATTAGAATCTGAGAAAAACTAGAAGCGATATCTCAGAAAACCAAAGTTTGGATAAGTTGTTTACTCAGCTTATGTACTGTATGTGCCTCATATTGTGTTTTTGGACTGTTGCTGACCCAGCCTTGCGGTGGGCAAAACAAAAAATGGTGTATCATAACAAAAAATAAATAAAGTTTGACTAGCTTCTTATGGATTGTTAAAGAAAAGACACATTTAAAGGATTCATCCTAGTTTTCTCAGTACTTTCCATCTATTGCTCCTTGTCCCATGTGGCGTCACTAACATTTCACAAAGTCAAAAATAAAAACAAGTTAAAGTTTGTCCATATGCCTATATAACACATTTTACATATTTCATTTGAATCTATTTTATTTATACTGTATGTATAATCATCATTGCACCAGATAAGCATTTTCAAAGTTGATGGGCTTTTCATGTTAGAGTGTAGAGTTACTTTTGAACTGTTATAAGACGTTTCATAGACAGTGTGTTGCTGTCTGTGTTGTTGTAGTACTCTCTGTTGCATAGTCACCATGCTTCAATGATACAAATGAATGCAATCACATAAAGACAAGAGGCTACAAGAGGCAGCTGTGCCCAGGTCAGGCTTGTGGCAGTGTAAGTGCAGACGTGTGAGGGACAGAGGAGACAGACGTACCTCAGCAGGCGTCCTAGTGTGAGTGTACCCTTAAGACACATTACTCAAAGTAAATGTAGTAATTACAAAGTGGCACACTTGTATTACATTTTTCATGTTTCTATTTCTTCCTTCCTGTGTTAGCCTCTGCACATATAGCCTGCAGAGTGTGCTCAGGAGGAGTTTAAGAATCTTTTCCTTTATTCTACTGAAAGGCTCCTGTGTTGAGAGGCCCAGCTGTGCCTCATCCTCATCTTCCTGGTGGACAGCAGCAGATACATGGCTCCATTCATCTTCCCTTCAATAATATGGATTCTGTCAGTAACCGGGAAAGAAAAAATAGGCCCCATGATGCAAGAGGGGGCCTGAATCAACAAGGGGATAACTCATATTTACTTTTACTTTTAACAAAATAAAATAATCAAAAATATTTTATGAGCAAAAGGTACAGGGATTTTGACAGAGAATTTTTACACTAAATAAGGCTATGATGTTCAAGAATGAAACATGTCAGAACCATAGCTACATTATGTTTTCAAAACACAATTCAAGTTGAAGTGAACCACAAATGGATTCTGAGTGTTGTCTGGAGAAGCTCTTATATGCATATCTGTGGTGTTATTGTCTACATTATTGCCCACAACGTGCATTACTGTGTTGTTATAAGCTTAGTCATTTCTGCTTAAGAGCCATACAGAACATTGAAACCCTTTATAGATAGCGGCATGCGGATGTGCATTATGGGAAATTACAACCCTGTACATCATTTACAATGAAGACCAAAGAAAACCACTTCAAACTTCTCCATTTCTGCTTAAGTCACAATAGCTTCTCTGTGAACAGGTGCTCACAATGTCAGTTCACTGTAACCTTTTCATCATAAAACAGAGCTGTGTTTTGTAGACTAATGGTCTCTGTGGAGAAGTGTGATTTCAGCACCCCTGACAGCACAACATCATTAAGAACTCTTTGCATCAGAGGAGTGGGCACCAAAGGTCAGCTGGAAATCAATTTATCCAATAACCTCCAAGCCGCAGAATGAAATGGAGTGGATTTTCTACCTGGAAATGACAGTGTTGGAAGAGCCTCTCAACGCTGATGGTAATGTTCACTGCTTTCTGTTGTGACAGTTTGAAATAGACTTCAGCTGGTGACTCCTGTCTGCTTATTTTCAGACAGCTGTGAAGTTACGTGATTCCTGATAAGAAAGTGTGGAGTTTGTTTTTACTGTCACAGCATTATGACATTTTTATTGCTACACACAATGGATGTGTTGGAGATTCATGTCTGGCTTGTATCTTTCCCCACCTCTGCCACTCTTATCTTGAATGTCAGTGTCAGAGAGGTGCCTGTCACTGTTGCAGTGGTGTTGCAGGGTGTTGCAGTTTCAGTGGTTAGCAGCTTTATAATGCAAAGCCATAGGATGTACCTATGGCTACAAAAAGAGTCTTTCTGGATCTATACCCTCAAAGGGATGCAGTACCAAGGTCTTAATGGGGAAGAAGAAACTATTTGTATTTTATTTTTGCCCTATAGAAAATGTTAAGGTGTATCTAGGTGTAATATTATGCCCACAACCTTTCATTTATTAGCATTTTTTTTCAAGGCTGAAGGTGTTTTCAGCGCTACATCTGTACATTATAGTAATAAAAACTAAACTGTAGAAAAGCATTGAGCCTATTTCCACCTCAGCTTCCATTACAGTTCTGTGACATGTTGTCCAACTAACACCCTTCTGTCAGCATTTTATTCCTGTGATGATATTTATAATTTTCTTGTTATTTCGCATGACTGCTGTGATGACCACCCCTGCCACACACAAAATTATATTCAGCTATTTCTTAACACATATATCTAAGCACATATACGTAAAGAATCACACATACATACGGCATATACAGTACATACATTATTTATTCTATTTTTTATGTTTTGAAGAACTATTTTCTTTACCGGTGCTTGAGAGACAGGGTCCTGCTGGTTGGCCAAAGGTTTTGTTAGGTTAGTTGGATAATTAGCTTGTTGTTTTTTGTCTGCATTTATTCATATTTCAATTTGTCCTTTAATTAATTTACAATAAATCTAACATCTCATTTAGTTATGTAGTTATTTGTTGTCTAGCTTTTCATTTTCCGCTTAGATTTAGTTGCATCCTTTGGGTTTGTTATTGTATTTTATTTTATTTTTTTTAACTCTTTTTGGGGCCCAGCATCTTTGTTAACATTGGGTTTAATCTAATAAAACCAATGTTATTGAAACTTTATGTATGTGTCTGTTGCCTGACCGTCGGTCTCTTACAACTGCTCACATCACTTATCAGCTGATATATCTACCTGCCCACATTCGACATGTGACCATTTCCCATGGAGCACTGGGAGATGACGTAATGCACCACATCTGTACATTGAACTATAGTATTAAAAACTAAACTATAGAAATGCATTGGGCCTATTTCCAGGGCAGTTTCCATTATATTTGTGGAACATGTTCTCCAACTAATACCCTTCTGTCTGTAAAACATTTAAACAAAATAAAAAAGAGAAAAAAAAGTATCAATCAGCGAACAGTATCACTGATAAGAGCAGACTGGCAACTAGTGAGCTGTAAATCAAACATACTAACAGAAAATACTTATTACAGTGTATAAATAATATACACGCCAAACAATGTCTTTATGTAGAAAAGACAAATGAATAGAAACAGTACTTCGTAAAATCAAAACCAAAGGACACATTGTTAATTAGCATAAATCAATACAGCAAATACAGCATGGAGCTAAACATGAAACTAAAGAGGCTAATGTCTTTGTCTCCTGTGATATTCTAGATAATTCTTGTGAAACTGACTCCAGAACTAAAGCAGAGAAGAGAAAAACAGACTATTTTTTTTTTTTTATCATACAAAAGAATATATCTATACAAACCATAGAAGTGTGATTGGGTCCTGCCCTAACTCCACTGTGTGACCACTTCAGACCAGGTACCTTAAAATAAAAACAACTCATTTTGTTTGTTTCTCTTTGCTTTGCATTAACAGACCGACTCACCTTATAAATTTTAACATGTCTGCTGTTGTAGTGACTTTGGGGTTACAGAAGCAATGAGCAGTTATGGCTACTAAATGCAAGTGTGTTATAGATTTATATGATCGCTCAAGACTCTTTTAATAAACACATGCCTGGTGCATGTGTCAGGACATTGATTTAATGAAGTGTAACTTAACAATTGAGGATTTAAACTGCTCAATAAAGTCTGTTTGAAACCTACACTGGCACTGGTCATAGTTTACTTGCTTTGTCCTGCCATTATCGCCAATAGAAAGAATTTAGTCACGTGGTGTGCGGAACTCTATTGGTACAAAAGTTTGTATATGGCAGCCAAGTTTTTTTCTTTTTTTTTTTTTTTTTACTAGACTGTGAGATTCCTTACTGAAGAGAACCACAAGGACACACATTTCTACATTTGTTATATCCAAGCAGCTCTCTAGAATGCCATATTTTGTATGTTTACAATGTAAACTGCAGCTAGTTTACTTTTGAGGAAATTGGTTGCCCTTAAAAAATGGCAAATGGAAACTTGGGTGCAATAAACTTACATATCAATTGGAATAAACTTGAAGCTTTGAGTGTAAGGCCACATTGTGTACTTCCTTGTGCACAACACACTGATTGCCAAGTGTAATATATTCAAATACTCTAAATTCCAAAATACACTAATTTCCAAAAAGAAATTACATTTTGAGCAGTTCTGATAGTTTTGCACAATTGCTACTTTTTTACCCCAGTTCTGCAGCTAAAGAAAGACAAACACATGGTTACATTATGAAACTTGAATAAGGTTTCTTCATTCACTTCACATACACCCATACTGCACATACTACACGCAACGATTTAAGTTCTGAGCAAATCAGTCAAAAGAGGAGTGAAAAGGCTTTAGGTTGGTTTGCCTGATTATCTACATCGCTTCCTTGTAGATGGATGGATGAAGTGATCTGAAAAGGTGTTTCATCAGTGGAGATGGTACACCTCCTTGACATTTGCAAGTCTTAAATAATCTTCTTTTCCTTTCAGCTGTTCCCTTCAGGGGTTGCCACAGTAAAATCATTTGCCTCCATCTAGCCCTATTCCCTACAGTACCTTCATGTCCTCCTTCACTACATCCATAAACCTCCTCTTTGGTCTGCCTCTCAGCCTGTACACACATGTATTCTGTCTTGCTGCAACCTTCATCCCTCTTACCTCCAGGGCAAACTTCCACCTGTCTGCCTCCACCTGCTCCCTGCCCTTACTACAGATCACAATGTCATCCGCAAACATCATAGCCCATGGAGATTCCTGTCTGACCTTATCTGTCAGCATGTCCATCACCTTTCCTAAGCATCCTCACCAATGAACTTCATGTTCTTGTCAACAGCATTGATATGCACTGTGAAGACCACCACTTTCTGGGTCTTAAGCTTCACCCACTTGCCACATAGCAAAACCAAGACACTGTACCTGGGAAGGAGTTCAGGGCCATGCTCTAGACTTCCTCCATGTACAGGTTAGACACGACTGGGGGCACTGGGGAGCTAATGGCACATCTGTAGGCAGAATTACCAGCTGGCTCAGTGACACCACTTCCCATGAGACACTGAGAAGAGACCCAACAAGTGGCTCTAAGAAGAAGGTTAGAGACTGTTAAAGGCTTGAGAAGGACCCAGTCATTGATCAACCTTTTTACTAAAGGCTGTATCCTGAGAAGTCATTCCTTTTATGCATTTATGGCCTGTCCAAAATACATAAGGAAGGAACACAACTATGACCCATAGTAAGCAGCACAGACTCTGTCATGTTCAATCTTGCCAAACACCTGACTTCGATCATCATATCATCTATTCACAGGACTTCCCCAGCAAAGTCAAACATGTACAGCTGGACTCAGATGACACAATTGTCTTATTTAACTTCACATCCCTCTTTACCTGTATTTACCTCTATCACCACCACCAAACCAGCCTCACCCCGGACCACCAAAATCTCCAGGCAGAAACATGGTTGTGCTATGGGCTCCCCAGTCTCCAGTACGTGGAGGAAGTAGAGTAACGTAAGTTATCTTTGTTAAGAATAGACGAGGAGGTCCGAGGCATAATCTGTAATCCATTTTCAACAGTGTATTGAAACCATTAACATTTGAAGGCAGTGTGTACACCAATTGTCCACAAGAGCAAAACAGCTCCCCCTCCAGTAGGGCCTACTCACACAGCCTTTTCAACTCTTAACGACAGTGAAAGCGTGCATTTAAGAGCCTTGATGCTCCCTTGGATGAGGGATGAAATACATTTACCTGTAAAACAACCTTTTTCTTGAATATGTCCTGGTTGACCAATAATGTCCATTCATTTCTCACCTATTGACTACTGTAGCTATTTAACTACAGGAAGGAATAAAACTGATGGCAGTCATGTTTGATTCACCAACCCTGCTTTGTAATTTATTTATTTTTGACATTTAATAGCAGCAGTCTTTCTCAACAGTCTACCTCCTGGTGTTATTGGTGAAACTAATTAAATGTTGCACAGTTATAAATGTTTGAAAACAACACTTACTAAATGCTAATAGGCTAGCTGTTTCTTACTACAAGATCAAATGCAATTGTATTAATGGGACTAATATTGGCGGCAACTAGTGGTTAAACTACACATAAATACACAGTTTAGGACTTCCTGTTGTCGGTATGGTGCGGGTCGGTGCAGAAACAGAAAACATGCTAAGTGTTGTACTTTTTCCTAATGACAAAGCTAGCAACAGCTATTTCCGGTTTTAAAGTCAGTCAGCATCTTACAGCTCTTGCTTCATGAATTTTAACATTGTATTTATTGTTTACTCAAACAGAACCTGTGCCTCAAATATTCCCTAAATAGTAAATTGGCACCACTCTATGAATAGTATATTCTGAAAGCTGGGAATAAACCAGCAAAAAGATTAATATTGACTGCACCACAACACAGACTGTAATTCCAGCCTCTCGCACTGCTACACACCAGGATTTACTCTGATTTTACATTAATTATTAACAATGAATCCAAGATTTAAAAAGTCTATTTTAAGTATGTTTTTTATATCTCAAATACAGACAGGACTTTTGTTGCACTTCGATGACGTGATTGTTTACGTGCCAGATGTCTCTCTTCAGGACCCAACCGACTGGAAACCCATGCCTCTTGAAGGGGTTACCCGTACCAAACAATCTACTGATAGACATCCAAAAAAGTAGATAAAAACCCAAATGTGAGCATTTAGGATTATGTATGCTGCTGACTTTGCCCTAGGCCCAAGCTACATATATATGGACAAAAATATCGCTGTTCACACGGCCCCACAGTGCGGCAGTAAACACAAACCACAGTGGCTGAGGCTGAATCAAAGTGATTGATTTGTATCACAAAATAAAAAGAAACTGCATCCATAACTGAAGAATTTTCAGCCAACTATTTTATTAATATTTCATATAATCTATATTTTGCTACATTTATTCCTCTTTGTCCGAATGCACTCTGTATAACAAGGACATATGCTAAGCCTGATTTATGATCCTTTCATCACTTTTGCTCCCTCTAAAACTCACCCACAAGCAAACTTTTAATGGGAGTTAAGTGAAGCCAAGCTTTTGCATTAGATCCAGCCCTCATTTTACCATTCATTATTAGCAGTCAATCTATTGGTCAATTGTTTTGTACTGTCTGGGAAAAAAAAAAGGTTAGTTAGGCCTGTAGCTGCTGTGCCAAGTTCCACAACATGTATGTTTTCATTTATTCACTTCTGATTTGTAATTTTATTGACAAAAAATAAAGGAGGCATGTGATTTCTATAAATATGATTATAATTATGATTATAAATTGCTGATGGATGAAAATACAAACAGCTGTGACCACAGTTTAACTGCTTCTGGGTGTCTCTTTGGATTTGCTTAACCCTTTAACACTTTCCAATGCACTTCATCTGCAACAAAATATAGATTGAGGTTGCTGATATCTGTTCACTTCCAGGATAAGTGAGCTCATGTTGCTGTGTGGTGACAGATGAAGACTGAAAGTGATGACTAACACAATAAACCATTCTGTGCCAGGTCACCTTCCTGTTTTTTTCCACTGTTGGTTCATCTGTATCCAGCTGGCACCACCGAGTAAGAAGCATGTCGTCTCGGTTACACAGGGGCGGGAAATGAGCAGATTGACTCGAATCCAAATAACCTGATTTAGTCCACCATAATAACGCTGAATGGATTACACTGGGGCTTGACGGAGCAATAAACGTAACAAGATATGTTCTCGAGGTGCTCAATGTTACAGTGAGTGCCCTCATCCAATCAAATGAGATTTTCTGAAACATCTGCTTCCTCTTCGCCAGCTGAGATGTCTTCATCAGTCAGGAGTAAATGTGTTACTGTAGCTTACGGCATGTTTTAACCTGGAGAGCTAGGGTCAAGGCCAAAACACATGTTGACAGCTCAAAGGCATTCAGGGTCCACAATGTACAATGTTACAAGCTTGCTAACTGCATAATTAAGGCCTGGTATCTGTGCATGTGTGGTGCTTAATGAAAGCAAAATCAGGAAAAAACTGTACGTTGTGTAATATTGAAAAAAAATCATAGCTACCTCAATAATTAAATATACTTTTCTGTCCCCTGGATGAGGACTTTCCACTTAAGATTATGTGAATATAGCTCGCTGTCAAAACAACCCAGTCTGAAGAGCGATCTGCCCCCTCTACTGGATAAAAGTTACGCAGTGCTTCTTCACATAAAACTGCATTTATGTTTTTTAATTCTAAAGTGTCCTTGCTTCTATATTCTTGTAAAAAGAAAAAGAAAAGAAAAAAAAGTTATGTCTCAAATTCAAAACATTTTGCTCTAACCCAAAATTTTAAAGGAAAAAACCCCCCACCAAATTGCCATAACCACATTATTTTCTGCAAAACATCAAATCATGAAAACTTTTTAAGTAACCTGGGATCTACGTTGTGGGCCTTTAAATCACAAAAAATAAGACAACAGTTTTTTGTCCACCTGGCATAAAAACAAAACAGTTTTTCCAAAATAATCTGGTATTTTAGGATTAAGTATATTGTACCCCTACTGTAGCCCTACTCATTGTAAAGATGTACAAAACTTGAGAAAGACATCTCTAAAAATGTCAAATCTACAGTGTGTTTTTCATTAACAATGTCAGCTGGGGCTCCAAACACCACACTATTGTATAAACTCCTAGATACTTAAGTTGTACCTCCTCAGTTCCCTCTATTGGCTGTAAACAGATTGTGGTTTGGCAGAGACCAAAGCCTTCCCAAATCCACTGATACCATATACTTCTGTGTGAAATGAATTTTAATGTGGTAAGAGGCCAGAGCCAAGAAATGCATAAAATCATTGATCATTTGGGGCCATTGGCTCAGTATGTAGAGCAGGGTGTCCCATAACGGGGTTGGTGGCTCGATTCCTGTTCATACTGTTGTTGTGTCCTTGGGAAAGATGCTTCACCCACCTCGCCTCCAGTGTCTGTGGCTCTGGCGTGTGAATGTGTGAGTATGTTTGGTGGTGCTCAGAGCGGCCATAGGCGGAGTATGGCTGCCACATCTCTGTCAGTTTGCCCCAGGGAAGCTGAGGCTACACAAGTAGTTTACCACCACCAGAGTGTGACTGTGGAGTGAATGAATAATGGATTCAATAGTGAAGAGCTTTGAGTGCTGTGACAAAAAAGCACCATATAAATCAAATCCAGTAGTAGTAGTAGTAGTAGTAGTAGTAGTAGTAGTAGTAGCTGTAGTAGTAGCTAAGTAATATTATGTAAAAATTGCCTTGTTTAAGCTTTGCTGCTCTGTCTGCGTTATCAGACAGCTAGATTAAAGTGTGGCCAGAAGGATGTTCTGTGACATGTTTTCCTCACCTTTAGGATAATACATGTTGAGTCTGGATCACTTCTCAGCTGACATGCTGTTGGCCACAGGATCCACAATTACTGCAGGCAGCTACACCCACCAAGTGAAGTCATGGCATCTCCACAGCTAGACGGGGCAGGGCCTCATTACGTGGCACTGAATGTGAAATTACCAACGGAGACTGACTGAGGGGAAAAGAATGAGCTGGTGCTGTCAAAGTGTGGTCTGGAAACAGAGGGTACCTCTGTCAAAGGTGTCAAAGTTCACGGGCAGAGCATGAATGAACGCACCCCCCGTCAACTGGTTTCCGTCTTGTTTTCCCTCATGTGTTCCCTCAGCTCCCTCCCTCCTGCTCCTTCTGTATCATGGAATATCACTACGGGGCAGAAATCCCCTCATTGACGTCTGCAGAGCTGCATAATGAGAATAAATGAGCTGGAAGTAAATATGCAGGCTGTGGAGCTGCTCGCTGCTCTATACCAGTCAGCCCATAGGCTTTCATCAAAAATTAAGATGGATTGTGTTGCCAAAGGCACATAACAATACAGCACAGTGTTTTATTTATCTAAAGTGGAATTCAAAGACCATTTCAAAGGGTTTTTTTTCAAGTCAGAACATTTGGTTTATTTCCTTGTTGTTATTGTTTATGTGATAATTCAATCTGGAAATGCTCTTGTTTATTTTCTTCATGTTTCATCAAATCACCAGCTAATGTGTGTGTTATGAATCCACTGACAGTGAAAAACAAGTGGGATGTGACTCAGTACATTAAGCTTTGAGGAACCACTATCCCACTTTTATCAAACCATAATAGTAAAGCAGCAGATTATGCTTTCAATATATTTATCTAGAGACTGTCCATACATGTCAACCACACAGTTGCCATGACTACAGCAATCTGAAAGAATTAAAACACAGTTGGACAACCAGTATAACACAAATTTACATTACATTTAGGGTGAGGTACTTTCTTACTTATCTTGAACTTGCCCATATGGTGACGACTGAAGTCAAAAGCCAAAATTGTAAAGCTGGATAATACAGCGTGAAAGAAGTATCTTATTTGTGCGACTGGAAATATGGTCTCCCAACAATGTAACTGGGCCACCCCTGTTTACTGTGTTGCTCTTCCAACATGAAGTATAGTGAACCTAAAAATGGTTGCGCTCATGACAAGCCACTCCCCCTGCTCCTTGTAACGCAGTAGTTGGCTTCATTATCCGTCATACAAGGCACACAGGTACCATTAAATCATCACTTAGACCAGCGTCCCCACAGAGGGCCACACAATCAGTAGAACCATCCGACTGCAAACACGAGGAGAGCCTCCAGTTTTAAGTGCTCACGACAAGGCCCGCCCGAGTTTTGGGAGAAGACTGAAAAACTTACACAGCGCAAATGCAAACAAACACTGTGCTGTCACTGTGGATTAGACGGCGGCTTGTCGGCTTTAAAGTCACTGGAGAGAAAACACAAATCTCTCTCTTAAAGTGTGTTTTATCTAATATGCATGCTGTAGTCACCTGCGGCGGCGGATCCCTGAATATGAATAGAATGCAGCCAAAATGCGATTTACGGGAGAAATAAATATATGCACTTTAATCTTTAAAGCTTTAAAAGTGGCTAATTATTATTCATATGTTTTGTTGTTGCTGGTAGCTTTTGGGGAGTCTTGAAAATGTGAGCAGAGCTTTTTGGAAACATGATGCAATGTCCTTACTAGAAAGACTTGCAAGATTAATATTGCCCTCATGTCATCCTGTGTGTGGAGTTCAGACCAGGCTCTGTTAGTCTTGATTAGCATTATCGCTGGAGGCGTAAAAAGGAGCAAGCGTGGGTCTCTCTGAAGTTAAAGTTCGAAGCTTAAAAGTTAAAGATGATTTCTTTGCAAACATAAGCCTCTGTAATGCATACCCACCTTTCCACAATGTACATATATCTGTTTGAAGATATGATCCAAAGGATATAGGTGCAAATGCAATATAATAACATATGAAATGATGCAATACTGAATACTTTACCATAGTGAATGCACACAAGATATTAGCAAATGTGATAATTGCTGTATTAAATCACACCAGTAAACTGTACAAGCCCAACAGAGCACATACATAAACATATACACACCCAGTGATTAAATGCAATAAAGCTATTGCACAAAGTTGTAAAGCCATCTGGTTTAAAGTGATATTTTTTGAACAAGGACTGTCTGTGGTTCCAGTTAGTCGCCAAACTTACATTAGGTGCACATTTTGGGAGTCATGCGTATCAAATGAAAGCTTGATGTAGTTATTGAGCAAAAACTAAAGGCCTATCTCCGAACATAGGATTCAGTTAGTGCTAAATGGGTTGAAATGTTGGATCCAAAAAGGCATTTGTGATTTTTTTTTTTTTTTTGCTTGTTAAATAAAGTATAACATATACATTTTTATCAATTTGACAAAAAATGTTGCACAAGAGCTCTGTCATCTGTTATATTTTATTGTTTCTAAAATCAGTTCACAAAGACAGATCCGAATGCAGCCATTATTTTGGTACTCCTGTAAAGTTGACTGAATACACAGCTATATACTGCGTCCTTGCCAGACTTTTAGAGTGTGCACATTAAAATCTACAATATGATATAATATATAATAAATAAGAACCAAATACAATCAAATCACTTCCAAAGCTTCATGGAGGTGGGAACAATAACAAACATTTTGAGTGGGGGACAAGTATAGTTATCCAGAGAGCAGGAGCTCATTCGTGAGTGGAGGGTAAAGAATGTCATGGGTCGGTTATTATCCCTGAACCTGTCTATGAAAAGATTACTTTAACTTAATGATTGGATGGGGTTAATTTTGGTCCAACCTTTCCCCTAATGGCAATATCAAATTAAACCTAGATGACAGCTTTAAATGTGATTCTGAATTTTGCTGCAACAGGAATCATTGTAGAGATCATCGTACATTGTTTTTTATTCTTACGATCCAACTACATTGATTACAGGAAACCTATTTTGGAGGAACAGCGGTAGAAGCAATAGAAAATGAATGAAGAATGTATTAATCCACCCCGATCCTTGAGAGTTTATCGAAGCTGCTCCAAAAATCCCCAGGATCAAAAATTTGGTCTAATGCAGCAAAGCTATTACTCCATCTGGATTTAAACTGGATTAAAACTGTGTTTGTGTAACCAAGATTTGAAATTCATTTAAACTCTTCAGATGCTAATTCAGTGTCGCATTAGTGCTGTTACTGAAGGAGCGTGACTATACCTTTACAAAAACGTGCACTTGTTCACTTTGCTGAATAGTACTGTTACAAAAGACCCTCCCAAAGTATCCAATCAACTGCCGCAGCTATTGAGCAATATCCCTATAATGTATTTACACTGTTACACTGTGCTGAAGGTTGTGCTGAATGCATACATAATGGGAGTCAACACCAGGCCTCTTTGGCTGAGAGCTTGTGGTATGATTACCAAGGACAGCTGTGATTTATTGCATTCATGCTTCCAGTGGCTCGACCCCTCACCAATCCACCTGCAGCAAATAGACAAAGATACGGCCAAAAGCATCTCCTCGCTTCCTAGTATAAGACGCAACATCTGTAGCCTCCTGATGGCTGCCGCTAGTCGTCCCCCTAACACAGGAAGCCCCCCAGGCACCACCACACACTCTTTCTGGATGCGTAATTAATACCAGCAGCAGGTTGGGAGAGGGCGTTTTCCTGGCAGACTGCGATGTGTGTAGGCGCTCTCCCAGGAGACCACATATTGCTCCGCTATAAGGAATCATTCCCTCCTTATGAGAGCGACATGGAGCATCTTCTCGCCCAATAAAAGATGGAGGAAATGCCAAGGTGTCTGGGAGCCGGCAAGAGGGGGGCTCGCCCTATGAAAGCTGTTGCCATAGCAATCCAAATATTGCGGCGGCTGTATGAAATCTGAGCCTTAGATGGGAGATAGGTGCCAAAAGGCAGTCAATCATGTGACAAAGGAGGAAATGGGGAATAAGGCTCTGTGCTCCTCCACAAGTAATATAACTGCTACAGCCACTTGATAAAGATGAAGTGTGATCATTACATGGAGGCACTGTGGGCTCCTGGGAGATGTGCACAAGGATAATTGTCTGTTTGCACGTCAGCCTTTTGTATCTACTGTAATAAGGAACTTGACTTCACTGTAGTGCCCACACTCCAAATCAATTACAAAGTCATTATCTTTCGTTGCCAAAAATTACACACAAATCAGATCAAAAGAGAACTGTAACACTATTGGCATTGGAAATGTTCAAACTGTTTATACTGACAAAGAAGGAATACGTGACAACTAAAATGAAGTTGTGAAATGTCATGGTCCTAGTTTAGGTTAAAAAGAAGCTTGCTTCATATAAAGAAAAGGGATAATACACCCATGCTCATTATTTATTCATTAAATGTACAATACAAAAGGTTGTATAGGGGGCTGTGATTTTATTATGGTATGGTACTATAGACATGTAAAATTCTAATTTTAATATGAATATATAAAATAGAGTAACATTATATCAAATTTGCTCTAAAAGACAAAGCAATGTCTTTAAAAATGCCATTTGAAATGCCAGTTGACCAAGATGAGTCAACTGGTCTACTTTTTGTGTCTCTACTTTTAACTCAAAACAACCTAATGATATAGCATTGAGTAATGATTTTAACAACACCTGTGTCATGACCAAGACAATTTAAGCATTTTTTCCTCCCAGGAAGCATATAATGGTAAGCTGTTTTGGAAGAAGATAATAAATTCAAGAAAAAAAAAACATATAATTGATTGGGATAAAAATAAGAAAAGGGTATAGAGCAAAGTTGTCCAATACTGTATGCCTCTGGGCTGCTAAAGCTGTAAGACAGGTCAAACAAACAAATAAACAAACAAGATACAGAACACAAGGACATGCAACATGGTAAAGAAACTTACCTCCAAACTTTTCAGCACCTGGCTTACTTTTTAAGTGCCTTAAATAGGGAAAGCACACATATTGCTGGAACATATCACCACTGACTGACTGGAGGAAACACTCCAATTTGGCTCCAACAAAACATAGGGAAATTGGTTTCTGTATTTGGCCTCCAGGTTTATTTCAGTGTAAACCCGTCAGAAGTAGTTGGCAGTTTCAGGGGACCTTCTCCAGATCTTGGTCATGCCTCGAAGTGGAGTTTTAGGGTGCGTTCACACTTGTGGTCTACTTCATGAGTTTGCATCAAAATAGGAAACAATCCATTTAGTTTGATCCATCAGCAAATAGCCACTGTCCATCAAGCTTTAACAGGTGACATTTTAAAATGCAGAACAAACACAACAAAGATGCCTTTTTAAAAAAAAAAAACACACTGATGGTGCTGTTAGCCCAAATGCTAATAAGACATTTTACCATTGCATTTTACCTCACTCAGTGCTTTGTGTTTGCCCTCTGCCCATGTTTTTTAGTTGGACAATAATATTTATTTATTTTTATTTTTTTCCGCTATCAAAAAAACGACATGTTACATGATGTTTCCATCAACAATTTACAAAGCTCTTTCTGTTTGGGCTCGTCTGTGGTCTGCCTGTCATTCACATTTTATTTGGACCGCACCAGAGTCCACTTGGAAGCGCTCTGAGACCTCAGTTCTGAAGGGATCTCGACACGTTTGGTGCGCACTGAGGTTCAAATGTAGCATTCACATTTATCCAAATGAACTGCACTAATGGAGCACCTGCACCAGAGTCCGTTTGAATTGCAGAAACAAAAAAGGCAGGTGTAAACTCACCCTTTGTCTAGAGTCTGCAAGTTTTTCAAGGTGGAGGAAACCAGGATGTGGGGAGAACTTCTCAGAAAGGACTTGATAGTGCTTATTACTTAGCATTCTGACCACAATGAATGCTAGCATGCTAACATGATGTATAGTCTTGTACAGATTGGGCTGGAGATTCTGTGGCGCGTGCAATGTACTAAATTTTATTTGGTCCCGGTTGCCAGGTGTAATCAGATGTCTTGTCATTCACCACACACACAACTCAACCATGGTGCAGAAGTCCACCGGTCACACTAGCACATGTGGGATGTTGCTCTGAAGAAGCTAAAGGGGAGGACTACTATTATACTACTGCTCTACCATCACAGACAGGACAACCAAACACAACCAAAATAATGATAGTATGTAGAATACTAGTTTTTATTTAACTCTCTATTATTACATATTAACACTTTACTGTATATTTTTCCATAGGCCAGTAGTAGTAGGTTGAGACAAGAGTTGTCTCTTGACATGATTGAGATATTGCTAATGACAAAACAAAATAAAGATATGGTACTGGTACTTTTATATTTATTTACTTAATACTAACTTGATTAGAATCTTGTCAGGTTGCCCATACACCCAATATTTGGCATGTATTTTCTCTGGTTTGGTTAACCTCTATCATGCTTGTTCCTTCTTGATGCAGTGTCAGGCCCTGCTTTAGTAGTGACACACAAATGAAACAGTGCAACATAGAAAGATGGCTTCAGTCCACGCTTTACTCCTGTGAAAGAATTCACCATAAGATAATTACATTCCTCTGGTTGGATGCAACACAATGACTGTGTGATCAAGCACATAATTGCCTTTCCGTTGGTATTAGTTGGTATAAGGTCGACGGGCCTGGGCGTATCAGATCTCCAGGACACCAGCGCAGTAACATGTTTATACATTCATTCATTACCATGTGAACGGAAGCTCAGGGTAAACATTATAATCAGCTTTATGATAAGGAGGATGTCATTAGGGAGAGGGGATTATTACAGCAAGAACCCATGGCTTCTGCGGTGAACAGAATTGCAGGTTGTAGGATATGCCCTTTTACAAGCTACTTTTACACCAAGGTCTGCACTAAGAACTCATAATTAGTTTCACTAATACAGTTTGGTCAGTAATTTTTGGTTTACCTCTACATTTAAAAAGCAAGTCATTGGGCTTTTCCTAACACCATGTACATTTTCTTTAAAACTCCAAACCATGGCCCGCTTAAGGTTTCAGGCCTGGTAAATTTGTTCGGACCAAAAATCCGAAAGTCCAGACCAAATAGTGCTGGTGTGTGGTTTAGATTACTATTATTTTTACTTTCTAGTTTCCCAACACTTTTAGTTAGTAAATTTTAGTTCAAGCCATTCAAGTCACATCAATGCAGCACAAATATTCACATAAGAAATATGTCAAATATGTAAATCAGAACACAAGCTTTGTTCAATAAATAATGCAAAAAAAGCAGAAAGCAGTAGAGCTCTATAATTTCTCTCAGCCAATCAGGAAAGCTACATTACCAATAGTGACACTCTGACCAATCAGCAGTGACCTTTGAAGAACATGCTAAATGTAGATTGTAGTTCATGAAAGAAGCAGTAACATATTTTATCATATGCCTTAATAACATGATAAAAATAAAGACACATATATGGACATGCTTTCACACCTAAACATGATGTTTTAGACATACAAAAAGGTTTCTGCAGACATTATAGATCAAACATCTGATTCAGGAGATGGCACTGATTCTTCCATGGTGAGATGTAAATCCTGCCTGAGCTCCGACTCTCAGACGGTCTGTGTTTGCTCTGGGGGAGGTGCATAAGAAGGTAATAGAATCGGGCCCATGGGATAACAGGGCTGTTATTCTGTCTGTTTCAATTAAATGTCCTCAGGAGCCATCCGAAGGGGGCGACAACATGTTTGGTGGTGGGACAAACACTGGCCACCGGGGAGCTGCGGGGAAGGCTAATAACCTGCAGAGTGCCTTTAGAGGAGTCTACCCACAAATCAATATGTTTAGATCCACTTCTTCATCTAATCAAGACTTCGGCCCGGAGCAAATTAAAGAGAAACAATGGAGATCGATAAAAATAATTTGTCACAATTGTTTTTTGGCGTCTTCCCACATTTTAATATATGGAGCATTTGCAAAATACAAAGCAATATAATTTCATAATGTTTCATTAAAATGTCAAGCACAATGCAGGTTTCCCCTCAGTTTGTAATTACACACTTCTGTGTTTGTTTTATAAGGCATCTCCTTCAGGTTTGTTTCTAAAGTATTTACGTTAACATGGCATTTGAAGCAAGTGTCACATACATCCCCCTTGGCCTAAACTAATAGAACTGTAAGATGTTGCTGGAGGTTATTTGACTTTTATTGGACTATGACCGTGTTTAATTTGACAATTTATGGCAAGAGTGCAGTTAGAGGATTTTATTTATTTTATTTTCTGTAGCCCCCTAAATGTTCTTTTCTGATATAATATTGCTGGGAATCCCATCTCACTCAGTGTTGTGTCCCATTTATATTACATGTGTTTATGTAACACACACACACAAAAACGTCCACTTTTATGATAGATCCTGCCATCTATAACAAATTCAAATGAAAATCAATTCAAATAAAAACACAAGTGAGCCATGTCACGAACATAATATTCCTGTTAATGTGCACTTTCTGCTAGGCACACTCCTAATATTCCTCCTGGCGCATCATGGTCCATCTTGCATCTCTTATGATTACCTCCTGTTGCAGGGTTGGGGTTCTCAGACTCCTATCGTTAACTTCTGGTTCTTAGTGTTCAGTTTAGTAGTACTTTCAGCTCTGGACCCAAAGATCCACAGAGAAGCACTAGAACCTGTTGTCAGAGTGCATCTTAAAGCCTGTATCTTGCATCCTTAATGTCGTGACTTCTTATTTGCACCAAGTTGTTCTGACTGACAATTATGTTGCTGAAAATAGTTGCCATTTATCTGTAATATATTTGTAACATATATTACAAATTAAAAAAATAAATAAATAAGAATCCCCTTTTTTTTTAAAGAAAGTTAGTTCAAATGCACCGATGGAATTATTATTGTGCATTCAGTGTTTTTTGGTAATTGTATTGTTTCCAAAGAATGTGTTAATGATTGTAATGATTTTTAACAGTTTAACTGGTAAAGCACTCTTAAAGTGTACGACTTAGGAGGCTTTGGAAATATGCTCCCCCCTACACTTTGCAGGTCTAATATGAAGTCAAGTGTGTATTATAATGCATAATTATAGCATAAAATACCCAATGAAATATTTAGTAATTAAAATTAGCCACGCCATTACATCTGCAACATTAAATCTGAACGCTATATTACATTCATAATTCATGCTGTCATAAATTATTCTCAAAGGAGCCATTCTGCAATTTTGCTAACAACTGTATTTCATGGTAACAGGCTTAGAGTGGGGAGCTTTAATTTTGACATCTGCTATAATACAATTATCAATGCTAAAATTTCTAAAGCTTGTTGGATATAAGGCTCCATGAAATCGAATGTTCATAGAAAGAGCTGACCTATAGGATTTCAACTGCATCTTTAAAAATATATGGGAGCTTGAAATATTAACATTCTGGCTTAAGTGATGCTAAACAGGAACAAATCAACATTATACGCATGACGGGAGAAAACAGTCAAACAGGAATAATGAAAGAAACAAAGCAACACTAAAGAGAAGATATATGTACCGTGGATGAAAATGTGGTGCTTGTCTGTGCAGCACACACTGAATGTGATGTAAGGATAAAGCTTTAATCATGTAAGACAGACATTTTTAACCCTGGTTCTGTTTAGTTAGCACTGTTCATTTTATTTTTTTATTTGTTTAAATGGATCCTCATTAGTTGCTACCAAGTTAATAACTAGTCTACCTGGGGTCCACTGTCCACTGTCTTTAAATATTCTCCATTCACTCCCATGTTACAGAACTGTGTCTGTTTTGTGATCAAACACCTATGATTCATTGATTATTTATTTATTTATTTTCCAACATGGAAAATTAAATGATTTCCCAAGGATTGTTTAGCCAATATTTTGCAGTTTTTCACCTAACCTGTGCAGGAACAAAGCCTTTCAGGTGACGGCAAGGGCTTTATAACTCTGACTGAAACGTAATATATACTGTATGTTCAAGTTAATCTCATGTAAACGTCTGTGCAAAGCAGTAATCAAAGTGTCAGCCTTAAACAGCTCAGTTTAACAAAACCAAATCCAGATCTTTTTCTGAGTGCTGTCATGTGACCCGGCCTCTATGCACTTTGACAAGCCCTCCTGGTTCCTGTTACTGTCTGACCTGGACACAGGATCTGAGCGGGGGGTGAGTGGGATTCACAGGGGCCCAGAGGCAGAGACCTGGTGGTTGTCACTTTGACGGAGAACAGCGGAGGCCATGTTGGTGTCAGTGGGGGCCACACACTTCCTCCCCTCTCCCCTCCCCCCACTGCTTCTCCAATGACTTCACCTCGCTGCCTCTTCCACCGAGCCCCTCTCTGTGTACATCTCACTCATTAATACTCATGTTCCTAACAGATATAATCGCACTAATCGCATGTTGCATTGATTATACCTCATTATCCCGCTAATATCATTAGCCGTTAATAGTTTACTTTGAGCTCCGATGTAATCGTCAATGTTTTATTCCGTAAAAGAAAGAATAGTGAATGAGGGGTGACTCAACTTTTCCCTCCCTCTTGCATTAAAAGACATGGCTGCTTTTGTTGCCATGGTGATATAAGCTAGGTGGAATTCAGGAAGTAAATTAGCAATTTGGCTGCATCTCATTAAGTCTTGTGCAGCTTGGATTTATTTTTATCAGACAGAATGAATCTCATAATCATTCATGGACGTCTTATCCCCGCTCTGGTCCAGCGAGCAGCGGCCGGTGAATAATCTAAGCATCTGTGACCTGTCAGTGGTCTGAAGGCTGACCGTTCAGGCCTCCATTCACAGCCTCTAACGCGACCATTGTACGTCTCCAATGAGGTATAATCTAGATGGACCACATGTGTTTGTCTTGGGTCCCTGCTCCGGAGCCATAGGTGATAAATCTGTCTCTGCAACACAAAAAAAGAAGTGTTAAAAATGCTCTAGAGAGGTTGCCTGCTTCTCTGTTGTGCAGATTTTGTCTTTTGTGTCTCTGAAGATGAAGGGTGGAGCAGTGAGCTACAACAGAGCAAAGCACACTGGAGCAACCCGTGATGCCCTAGTGTGGATTTCAAGCAGAAACTGGTGCTAATGAGAGAACAATGAGATAAGATTATACTGGAGATATTCAACAGAAGAGAGTGGTTACATGATTTCAACGGCACAACAACACCAACTGTAATAGCAGCTGAATAGAGTAAGTACTACAGGGAGAGACAACTCACTGACACTGAAGCTGATTGTAATCGGTTCAAAAGAGTTCAGAAAGAACCTAAACGTTTAAGTGTACATTGTCCAACAGTTGCAGTGATGAATGTAGAGGTGGCCAAATCAGTGCAGTGAAATGTTAGCAACTGGGTCACTGTAAATTACACTACTATACTCCAGTGGTCCTAATCAAACTTTTCACACGAAGAACAACTTTAAAAATCGTTTGTCTATCAGCAGAGGCCTGTTAAAGTACATATAAGACAGTTAATTTAATGTTAATTGTATGTTTTATAATCTCTGAGACTCCTATATACTATAGACTCATTTGCCTATTCATTCCTATTGATGCCAGTCAGTACACAAACAACACCCAGACTCCTTCACTGCTTTAGCTTCTGGGTAATGTTAGGCTTGTCATTGTCAATTGCCATAGTTAAAAAGTAACTGACAAAGAAAGAAAAAACACAAAAAAGCAATTGTATTTCAAATGAATGCAATATGCAAGAAGAAAATTTTTCTGGTTTAAGGCATCTTACAACATTTGTTTTGTGAATGATGAAAAGTTTATTTGCCGTCTACGGTACTTTGCATTTACTATGATCGCACTAAAGACCTGAGAGTCCTGCTTCCTTAAACATTTGTATTTCAGTATTACTTGACAAAAAAATTACTAATATTGTCAAAACTAAGGATATTCAGCTTCTCTAGACAATGGTAGTTAGTTTCACCTTGAATTTCAATGTCCTAGTAATTGCGTGATACTATTGAGAGGATTTCAAGCAGTGACACGACAGCTCTAATGAAAGAAGCAACTATGATTCACCAAAGGAGGATATATCAGAGCACATATCGGGCCTTTAGTATCTGTGAATATGTTAATGTGTCCTCTGTCCATTATGAGTGTCCAGAGCGCTCCATTGTAGAACCTGATGATTCCCGCCGCAGACTGCCCTCCTTTATTCATCAGCTGCTCTGCTTCCTGTCAGTGTGTGTGTGTGTGTGTGTGTGTGTGACAGCCAGATGACATCAGCGGGGCCTCGGGCCGACTCGGAATGTGCCATCTCTTCCTCATCAAGCAAAATAAAGAAGGACTTTGATGGTATCATCGCTGCGGCAGCCCCCCACTGCTCCCCCACACAGTCACTGTCACACGACGGGGGACTTCCATTCCCCTCGTAATTGAGTTTCTGTCTCGCTCTTTGTGTTCACGTGAAGCGCTGATGAAGTCCCCCCACCAGCCTCTACATCATCTTCCAACAGACTACACCCCCCGAACTGGGTTTGTGTCGACTTATTTCCCACCTCAGTACACATGATGAATATTTATCAGCAAACTTAAAGCTACAACCTCTGAGCTGAAGTGTTAGTTGGGCTGTTTTAATAAAAGCGTGGTTCTAATGCAGATGTGCATATTTATCAGTCAAAAGTATTATTAATAGGTCTGATGTGGCTGTGAGTAAAGGCATCTGCTTTTAAGAGGCTTCTGTCTTTTTTGATACTCCAGAGCAGGATGTTAAAAAGCAGATTTTCATTTGTCATCTGCTTTTGTCACTCTCTGACCTTGCATCAGTGTTCGGTGCAGTTATTAGTTCTTCACTTTATTCATAATCATCAACTTCCCCTTTTTTATCCAGGATAAAGACAGCCTTATGTTGAATGTTTACTCTTTCATAAGTAATGCAATAGGAATGGGTTTAAAGTCTCATGATTTTGTTGAAGTGCACTGTCTTCTTCATTCATCGAGAGCAGTGTGGCCTCTTTCATAATTGTTCTCTGCCTCCATCTCATGGAAAAATCCAGAAGTACAGCATTTAAACAGACCACAGGGATGAACGTTGGTTACCCATGTTTCAGTCACCCTCTTGTGGCTGCCAATATTATTACAAATTTGCAGGTACACTACTATTTCATTCCTGTGGTACTAAGGTTTACAGTGTTATAGTAGGTAGATATAGAAGTATGATATTTTATTTTGGCAAAATAAGTAAATGGTTCTACATTTAAAGAGGTATCACTGTTCAGTCAGAAACTGAACATAAACATATGATAATTTGTTTATTTTTGGCCTATTACCCTTTAGGGGTTTGCAACAGACAGGAGCCTACTCCTGATGTTTTGGATGTGAGGTGGGCTACACCCTGGACAATCTCCAGTTAACAGCAGCACTAATACATAGCAACATACAAGTAATCTATGGAGAATTTTAGACTCATCATATACAGGTGTGTCTTTGGACAGTAGTACAGGGAGGATACACAAACTCCACAAAGAAGCTACCATGTCATTATCCAGTAAGTTTCTTCTTAAAGAATCCCCTAAACATCAACCCTTCACCTTGACTGGCTCTGTGTTCAAGGCAAGAGTTTTTTGTTTGTTTTTTTACAGACACAGACAATATTTGTCATTTTAAATCTAGCTGTAGCGGTATTAAATTTATAATAAAATTTGTGTTATATCACTGTGACTACAGACTTTTTTATATCACTGTGATAGATGTTGAAATGTGCAATTGACTTTTTTCTTGGCTTAGTTATTTTCCTGTCACTGAAAACAATAGAGGGGTAGCAGAGCGGTTAGCGCTCCTGCTTCACAGCAAGAAATTCGTGAGTTCAAATCCCAGCCGACCCAAAACATTGTTGGCTGATTGTAGCCAACCCAAACATCATTAGCTAACTCTGGTCTTTCTGTGAGGAGTCTGCATGTCCTCCCCGTGTCACCGGGATCTCCAGCTTCCTCCCACCACCCAAAGACATGCATGTATAGGTTAATTGGTGACTCTAAAGTGCCCCTAGTGGATGAATGTGAGAGTGAATGGTTGTCTGTCATGAATGTTTTGTAAGGCTCACTTTCAACTCTGATATCAATATAAAACCCACCCGTTCTTCGGTCAAATGCCACATTTTGATCAGCCTTAATTATTACAGCCGGCACCTTAGAGATGTTATGAAAAATGTTGGTGATGTTTTTTTAATTGAATATTCTTTTCAAGCCTGCTTTTGACTTTCAGCTCCCCTTGCCACTGGGGTATGCCATTATTTCCCCCTCTATTTTCACTTGAATATATGATTATATATATATTTTTTTCTTGTGTGTCAGCAGGGGTCAACAGTCGAGCGATTCAACTCTGGGGAGATGAATCCACAGAGTCTCATATTCACGCCCTTGAACAAGGATCTTGTCCTTAATTGCCCCAGTGAAAATACAGTTCTGTGTATATTTAAGTCACATCATATTTCTTAAAGATGTATGGGCTGTGGTTGCTGAACAACTCCAAAGGCAGTACCATCCTACTTTACGGCTGCAGTAACATAAAGAAGTCTATTTTTTCCCCTGTTTATGCAAAGTAGGCCTGGTCAGTAATAACTTGGTAATTCATCCAGTTATATATAAACTTCTGGTGCGCACTTAAGTCCAGAGGGAGCAACCGAGCATAAAAAGCAAACTGTACTCTTTGCCCGCTGTTTGGATTCTTTTAAGACGAAGAAAAAACATTTAACATTCTTCCCCGAGGTGCTGGAGAAGCTTTCTGAAGTGAACACTGCACTGTGCTATGTAAATCCACTCCTCCTCAAAATGCTTGGTGCTAATTCCCACGTCGCCCATCTCTGAACTCTCACCCACAGCAACTTCTCACCAGTGCAGCCTCCTGCCATGTGCCAGTCTAATCTCACAGCCCAGACCATCTGTCGCCGGCCCCCTTCGTTTGGCATGAGCCATTCAGCGGGGACACAGCGGCCCCACCATTCATGCCTCTGGACACACTGACCACTTTAACTTTTATGATGACTGGAGCGAGCAGGTTATCGTCTAACATGCAGGCACACTCTTTGTATTTTTTAAACAATTACCTATTGCACAGTTCCATGTGTACAGCTATAGGATAAGAGGGGTCAGTTTGGAAACTCATGCTTGTAAATGGCACTTAGGTCTAAAGAGCCTGGCTCCCAATGGCCCTCATTTACCAAAGCAGCTTTAAAATGAGAGCAGATCTGTGCGTAAAACTGGCTGCATGTGCAAGAGCTCATGGGATTTATGAAACATAGCTTTTTTTTTTTTTTTTAAGATATGTCATTGGTGTATTTTTTTTGCCTTCATTATGCAGACAATAGTTGACAGGAAACATGGGTTCAGAGAGAAGAGCATAACGTGGAATAGTGTGGCTGAGCCAGAATTAAAAGCCTAGCCGCTCTACCTATGCAATTCACAAATAGGCTTCATATGATTGCTGAAAGTTGTGTCCCATTTTAGGTACATCTTGGAGTTTAATATGCATTAACTATAACTTTGCAGTGACTTTCAAAATGATGAAAAGATTCTGAACTACAGTTACTGTACTCTGGATTGTCCAAATTTCTGATATGTTTATTTATTTATTTATTTTTTTCGGTGAAAGCAGCTGCCTGTGATTTTTTTGGGTGAACTGTAATGTTCATGTTATCGATTACTGTTCATTTTGTCCAATACTGTCTTCTATCTGAATGCTACATCTTAGCCAGCTATATATTGTAAATGAAAATTGGTTCTCAATTTACTAACCTGATTACATATAGCTAACATAAAAATATATATATTATTGCCTCGCATGTGTTAGGAATCTAAGGTATATAAAAATAAAGATAGGAGTAGTAAATTTTTCTGTGTGCAGTCTGCCTGTCCTTCCTAGTTACAGTGGGTACTACTCCCACTGCCCACTGTCAGTGAGTCTTTATGGGACTAACTGGCCACTGTTCAGGGTGTATCCCACCTCAGGTCCAAAGCTGCTGGGATAAGCTTCTAACAGGACTAAGCAGAACAAGACGACAATGATGTAATAATGCTTCAGTAGCAGTATAATGTACAGAGTGCATCATGATCAAGGAATTGTTTTTCTTTATAATTCAGAGGGTTTTGGAAGTCATTGTTATTATATGTCTGATGTGGACGCAATTTGGACACCCTTTATCTTTATTTCTAATACTGAATTATTTTTGTAATTTCCAAATATTATTGCTTTTGTCTTATTCACATTTAATGATAATTTATTGCTATCCATCCATTTTTAAAAAAAAATATTTTACTTAGTTCTCCATTTACAGTGTTTATAAGTTCACCACTATAGAAAATGTTTGTGTCATCAGCAAACAATATAAGTTTTAATGTTTTGGATACAGTTCATATGTAATTAATATATATGTTGAACAATCTGGGACCCTGAGGGCACTGATTGTTTGATTTGTCATATTATTAGTTAAGATGTTATCAGTTATTGTGGCACTGTGTCATGTCATTCTGCTTGGTTTAATAATTGCACATTGTGTCAGTTGTGGAGTTCTGATCCACGTCCCGGTTCAGATTGAAAGTGTAGATTGTATTGTATATGTATGTATTGTATAGATTATTATGACACTATGATACAGTAAATTAAATTCAACAGGATTTAATAACAGATCACATATAGTTACATGGCCATGGCCTTCTTCTTCTGGTACGGTCAGCGCGACCCTGACTATCTGTATGCTATCACCAAATATGAAAACATGTACTGCTGAGAAGTAAGTTTCCCGTGAGACCTTTACTAATTAAAAAATAACTGACTGCAGCTTTACAGAGGAGCTATTTGGTTCAAAAGATGAGAGCAAACTCCCAGACATTAGAGCCATATATGGTTACATAGAGAAGTGTAAGAGTGTAGATTCTAATATAGTGAAGGCTATCATTTTTTGTTAGTTGGATTAAATAGGTTGATGTTAAAATCTCCACAGATAAATATGGTTTTCTTATTCATTGCAGAAAACTATTTCTCCATCCATTCTGTAAAAGTTTCAATGCTTGAATACTGATAAACATAACTTTTTTTAAAACAAAAATTCTATTACTTCTTCTATAGCTAGCGACATATTTATTAAGACAATACATTTTATTGATTTGTGGATATATCGTGGAACTCCACCTCCCAGTTTGTCTTCTCTACATAATCTCTATTTTATAGCCCAAGTTTATACCTTTAACCTGTGTGAACCAGGTTTCCGAAATGGCAGTGATACTAAAGGGGTTGTGCACTGCAAATATTCTTTTATGAAATTAAAATTTGTGTACTTACATACTTACATACATACTTTCAAATGTTTGCAGTTCCATTTGTTTAAGATGGAGAATTCTCTGCAGCACCCAGGTGTGTTGGATCTTTTTGATGTTTTTTTTTTTTTTTTTTTAGATATCTTTCATGTCAGCATTCTTTTTTGTTAAGTGATCATTTATGAAAAAGTTTCTTTCATTTGCGTCCTTGTTTAAAATGTGCCACCTTGTTTTTCCAGTTGACAAACTTCATTATGATGATTGGTCTGACCCTGTTCTTCATGGGTTTGATGTGCTCCAGGTCCAGCTCTGTCCCCTGCTTTGGAGGTAGGATGCCATCTGCTGCTCCACTGAGTACGCCTGCTTACTTACTGGGCTCCCTCCACAGCACACGCATAAGAACACGGCTTGATTTGTAGCTCTGTAAGGACCACGTTGTTCATACAAGAGTATTGTTTCAGCTCGTCCACTCGCTATTATATTTGGCTTCACTTGCTGGAAACAGTCCACTTTGTAACCCCCAGACTTACATTTTCCTGAACTCTCACCTCATTCTAGTACAAACTGAACACTTTTCATAGAAGATAGAGCCTTTCACAGTAAGGCTATGTCCTTACTGTAATAGGAGATTGATGGACTTGCTCATGTTTGTCATGTTACTCATGTTTACGATAAATACTTTCGGAGAAGAGGCCCAAGCAAATGGTTTGCCCAGAGGTTTCATATGTTGCTTTTCTGACTTCATGAGATAGAAACAGGATTGTTTTCCTGTCTTGCTTTTGCAGAAGCTTTACAGTGTTTGTCCATTTGAAGCTTCTCAAGTTTGAGAAACCCACTCTCCTCAGGGAAGGCTCCAGAGACTGCACTGCTCTTCACATGCCAAAGTGTTTTGAACAAAGCAGCAAACAGCACACTTTTGCACGAAAACAACATACAAACATTATTTGTCTTGTATTTTATCGCTCACAAAAAGCACAGTCTCTGTTTACTCTAAATCGAAGACAAACAAATGCAAAATTTTACAGGTTTAATTAATGCACAGATATTCCGACTCTAAAAATAACAGTTTATTTTAGTAAAGCTGCAAGTAGCTGCAGGACATGTGCCTTATGTTTCATGTAACACTTTCTGTTCAAAGAAATGCAAAGCACTGTAGCATTTGATTTGTAAAAAACAGACTTTTTTTTTCTCAGACAAGCACTGCTTGTCTCTTTGGTGGTAGATTTCAGTAAAGGCACAACACAACATCTGCAACCTTATATATGAAATATTAGAATGGGTCAATTTATTTTTCAGGCAAAAATGTATCACATTTACATACTACATACCTACATACATGTCTTTTCAATTTATAAAAGAAATCTTTTTAACTGTATAAAAAGGTAGACTTTTCAGAAAACCCAAGGACCAAAAAAACCTGAAAGACAGCAACAAACTGAAACCTATAAGTCATGGGCAAAAGAAGAGACTTCAGACACAGCTTCCCCTGTCTCACAGCCAGACAGTTGTGGGTTCGACATTCATGTGCAGATGAATTAGCAAATCTAAAAAGGGCCAGATGAATGAATGTGAGGTAGCATGTTCTGGCTTTTCCTACCTAAAAAATAATAATAATAATAATCAAAACCAGGACACATTTACATGTGTCCTACATGTAAATGCAGTTGCAGTGTTTGCCTCTAAATGCTGTCCCTGCAACTGTTGATTATCCAGGTTTTATGCCCAAAGCAGCTGGGCTGGGCTCCAGCCACCCCTGACCCAGACAGGATGAGTCTAGAAAGTAAATGAAGGCCCCTGTTTATTGATTGAAACAGGTATACTTTATACACATCAAAGTTAAACTATTGATATGAATGCATGACAAAAGGTTCCAAGCTAATCACTATTCGCTGATTGGGGACACATTACACAATGATTGTAGCTGACAACATTCTGCATGATTTTCTTTATCGGGTCCAAATGACCCACAGTGGTTTTAATTTTCTTGAACAGTTTATTAAAGAGAGCTCAAAATACACTGGAAGATCAATAAAAGCATTTCATGCGCAATGAAGTAAGAGCATTTCTAGTGTTAAATCTGATTTGGCCTCCTCCTCCTTAGCTCCTGGGACACATCAGTCAGTCCTGCCCAAAAGCAGCATCACTGACTGCCATCTGCTGATTCTTGGTTTTAAGGCAAGTTTAGTTAATGTTAAACATTTATATAGCACTTTTATGATACTCTTTAAACTATGAAAATCAAGGTTCCCATTCTCAAATTCATACATTCAAACCACCGACTTACCTGTGTCGGACAACTACTCCTACAAAGTCACTGTTCCCTCATAAATAATCTCTCCAGACATATGTTTATTTTAACCCTTACATACTGCTCGGGTCAAATTTGACCCGTTTTGACATTTGACAGCAGAAAAAAATACCCTAAATGTCATTCTCACAGACACAAGATCTGCACCTGCAAACACAAGCACCTGCAATGTTGTAAAATAATCTACAAAGTGAGAAATTTGAATCAATTTGTGTTGGGAGGGCAGTGGTGGGGGCTTCGTAACATTATAAAGGTACCTGAGCTGCCATTTCAGTGACTGACATCATGGCAGAAAGACTTGGTGTGCAACAGGCCTGGATCTGATCTTCCAAGATGAGGAGGTTGATAGTGGTTTGGAGGAGGATGCGTCAGAGCAGGAAGACAACATAGAAGAAAACTCTAAGTACAGCCCCTCTGATGAAGATGACTCTGATGAAGGGGAGCAGGCAGCAAGGCAGATGTTTATGTCGAAAAACAGTGCTATCTGTTGGTCTTTCAACATCCAGTTGCAGGCAACTTCGAATGTCTCCAGGACCCACAGGACTGACCATCTCCCATGTATCTGACATTTTGTCAATGTTCCAGCTCTTCCTCCCTCCAGCCATTGAAAAACATTGTCCTTGCAATAAAAAACATGGAGGGGATTCATCGTTATGGTCAAGAATGGAAGACCATGGAGGTGACTGACCTACATGCCAACATGGGGCTTCTAATACTGGGTGGTGTGTACAGGTCCCAGTGTGAGACTGCTTGTAGTCTGTGGGACACTGAGACGGGATGCCCAATATGTGGAACCACCATGTCCCTGGAAATGTTCTGTGCCTTATCGGTTTGGTTATCAGTTAAACATGGTTATATCATAAATTCCAGTAGTTCCAGAAAGTTAATGCCATTTTCAAATTAGGTAAAATATATTTGAATTAAAAATTTATATCTTTTATAACTCTATAACTTTTATATTTTATGTCTTATTTAAAACAGAACATGATACTGTGTTAAACTAGATTTTTTCTCTAAAAAAAAGTGTTGTGGATCTTAAAAAATACTCTCTCCCTGCTCTCTAACATATTTTTTAAGGATTAATCATACAATTAATGACGTGACACAGGCTAATTAGACATTTTAAATAGATCTGTACTTTAAAATTTGGTATAGACACTAACTATGAGGGAATTCTTGGTCAAAAATGACGCGGACCATGCTGTGAAGGTATAAAATATAAACAGTATGTAAGGGTTACATGCTGTAAACACATTGCAACAAAATGCATGGTGGTATGGTATGAAAATAGCATCAAAAAGAAAATCAAAAACTGCCTCTCCAAAGACTCAGTTTACACATAATATAGGTTTTCGCAAAGCAAAGAAATAAACTTAGTGACAACAAGGAGGCAAAAAAGCTGTGTTTTAACAAAAAAAAAATACTGGAGTGAAGATAGGTTGAATTTAATAGGAGACAAACTGGAGAATAACAGACTCAGTGGTCAGTTATCTGCCTCGAGCAGTCAGCCTGAGAGGAGAGAAGAAACAAACAGGCAGTGGGTAAGATGGAGGGGTTAGTAAGTGCAAATCAGGAGGAGTATATCTGACACAGAGAGACACAACAGACTGAGGATAAGACATAACATTAGTGACAAGTGCTATAGATACAAGACAGAATGGACAAGAGTCAGACATCACTATTTGAAAAGTTGATATCCAAGCACTGATGCTGCCCTTTGTTTCTGTCACATTCATCAGTGTTGGTTTTCATAAGTGATGGCTGTTACAAGTGTGCCACAGCATATTACCTTTAGATCCAATTATAGTCAAGAAAAATGCTGTAAATCATTGTATGAATAAAAACGAATTAAAGATATAGGTATTAGTTTAGAGATGCTGGCTGAGGCAGTGGAGGAACAGACACACAATAGGACAACTGCTATACTGAACAACAGGGACCGTTCCCTGTATTGGGCTTTTGAACAATAAAGAGCAACCAGTGAGCTGCAGGACAGAACACTACAAGAACTCCTTCTTCATGAAGGCAATAGGACTGTACCATCAGTCAGTCTGTGGAAGATGAAGGCTGAATCAACCCATTTGAAGAGAAAAACTGAATTTCCGCTTGAAGATTAATGAATTGAATTAAATGCTACACTGTGTGTGTGTGTGTGTATATATATATATATATATATATATATATATATATATATATATATATATATATATATATATATATATATATATATACATATATGTCTTTCCTAACTATGCCCTGGGAGAATAAATGTTGGACTAATTGAACAGCTTGTTTGGCTTGAAGCTGGATTTTTTTGTCGTCTGCAGTGGCTGGTAGCTAAAAGAGCTATGGGAGTTGTATCTTCTGGCTGGAACTTCAGCAAACATTTAATAAAATGTTCATGAAGCTTAGCAAAGGGCACTTGGCAAAAGTTTGCTGCAATTACGGTTGGCAAGTCTGCCTGGATAAAAATGTTATGTTAAACGTTAAAAAATATGGATTTGCCAGCAACACATGCATCATAATACCAATGTAATATAAATTTTTTGTTGTCTAATAAAGCACTGTGAAGGCATGCAAGAATTTTCAGCTACTGAGAAAAGGGAAGCAAACTGAAACAGGGATAAATATTGTTTAACAAGGTGAAACTTACTGTGGGATCTAATAACATGGCCAGCCATCCCAATTCTTTTTCAATTCTGTACAAATAATTTGTCAAACTCAAGAGAGAGACCAGACTAACAATTAAGGAGGTAACACCAATGTTCACATAGAGAATTTGAAAAACATGCAGAAACATGAAGAAAAAACAAAGCAACACGCCCTATTTTTATTTTAAATAAAGGTTATGATTGGTTGGTCACATTTACTTTGATGGAACTCATGATTAATAGGAAAGTTTCTAGAGCCAATTCACAAAAAAAGAGCAAAGTGAATGTCTAAAGCTAGAAGTTAAGGTGACCTCTAAAATTAAATTAATGTCTGTATTTTGCTGTGGCAAATAAGTTTAATTTTTTTTTTTTTAAAAACAAGCAGAAAATGTCACAGTGATATTGGGGAAGTGAGGGGTGTGGTTGTCATCTAGTGGTAAAAGTCCTTAGGACCAAACCCAGATATTTAAACGTAAATAGGTTCGGTTTGGCACATTATGTGTTATTAAAAGCTAACATTTTGTTTTACAATAGGTAACAACATTACACAAAGAACCGTGAAAATAATGTGGCTAATTAAATGTGACATTTGCACATTTGGTGTGAGTTTGTGGTGATATAAATGAGATACTTTATTTTAAGTTGTATGCAAAGAAAGATGGGCACAGCTCCACAAGACCTGGATAATTTAATTACAGTGGTACAGTGGGGCAGTACTTTGGCCACCCTCCTTTAACCTCGCTAACAAGGCCAGCAGGGTTCCCACTTATTAACATGGTCAGGACTTCTTCATAAGAGCTTCTGTAAAAACTATGCCAAAGAATCAGAAAGCCTTATTTGATGATGAGTGCTGCCCGTGTGGAGCGTGTGGCAGGCCCGGAGGGATCGGGGCAGTGCGCGGGGAGAGCGCGGCCCGGCCGGGAACTGTTGACAGTCCCAAACCTCATTAGAGTCCAGTCAGTGGAGGCTTGTTACAGTGCAGTGTGCTGGAATGTGTGTGGGGCTCTGAAGCCTGTTGGTGCGTTGTAGCCATGTCAGCCCAGAGCAAACGAAAGCCCAACCCAAGTCTGTGTGTACCACTGCACTGTTTTGACATTAATTATCCTCCCACCCCCTCCAGGCCCTGGCTCCAGCTATTGAGAGCTCACTTTATAGTAATTTCCGATGCTGCTTTTAGAATTTCACAGACGGCTAATGATGGTGTGGCCCTTTCTACTTTCCTAACTGCTTTCATGTAAAAATGAGCAGTGTTTTCTCCAGCTGAGAGCGTTCTCACTAACACAGATCCAGATTGAGACTAGTCAAAGTGACAACAAAGCGCATATTAGCAGCAGTATTGCGCACTGGCTCGGCTCCACTCTCCCAGAACTGAGCTGAGGCTGTGGGCCACTGGTGACATTCTGCAGCACAGGTAACGTGAGATAAAAATGACAGTGTAATAACATTCCTACTGTCCCTAAGCAGCTGCGAGGGGATGAAGTGTATCCAGAGGAGCAGACAGGGTTTTGGAAGTGGCCCGTGGGCATTTATTTATCGCACACTTCACTATAATGGCTTGGAATCAGCCATGCCTAGAACATGTCTGCAGTGTAACTATGGTAAAATAAATGCATGCACCTTTGCACAGCGAGAACACACATCAGTGCATTACCTGTTGCAAGATAAAAGTACTGTAAAATGAAAGGAAAGCAGAAGTGAAAAATAGTGCTGTGATACTCCCAGATTGCAGGAGTGAACACAAGGATGCTTCAGCGCCCCCAGGGAGAGAAACATTACACTATTTACAGCGCCGCTCTGTCCCAAGAAGCAGCTTGAAAAACAGCCGGTGTCTCTCGCCAACGACGGGAGCTGGGGCCAAAGTGATGGCAATGCAAGGAGCAATTATCAGAGGGGCAACATGCAGAGGCAGGGACACTTACAGCGAAACGGCTCTCCACTGTGTGCTCCACTGTGTGCTCTCCGCTGCACTAACAGTGATGTAGAGCGTCATATAAAAACTATGGACTGCTGGGGCAAATGGCTCTGACTGGTCTATAAATCCAGATATTACATTATGTTAAATATTCATGTTTGTGCACTATAAATACATTGCATGTTGGGATAGGTTTAAAACTTTGCATTAAAACTTTTTACTCAATGCTGGGTTATTGTAGAAACATTTTGTAACAGAAGCATAGATTAAGTCTGGAAGTACATGAATAAAATCCAGTAAGAACAAAGTAAAAGGCTTTAGTGAAAGACAGACAGATCCAGGGTTTGTTGAATTGACTGACCCAACAATTTCACTGGAGACACTATTCACTACTAGAATTGAGAAAACTCGGTAATGCATCGTGAAGCGTGTTAGTTTTGTTTTTTCAATATTTAAGAATTCACAGAGAATGACTCCGTCTCTGTTCTGTGTTTGTTCCTGGCTGGCTCTAGGTCGGGGCGAGCGGCTCTACTGCTGCAGCCGCTAACAGTACATCAGTGGACCAGTGCTAGCTCACAGAGAAAACTGAAGAGACTCTGTCCATCTGTTTAACTGGTGGTGATTTTATAGTGCGACATGAATCTGATAGCACCGCTAAATAAATGTCTAAACTAACGTAAACTAAATAAGTAGTAGTCTGTTTGTGAGTGTCTACGCAGCCTCTGAGCAGCAGAGTTGTTACAGACAGGACTCACTGGAGTCTGTACTGTGTATGTACTCAGTTCAATTTTTGCCAATTTACAAGATATCTACAATGTGCCTTTTGCTATTTGCTTCTTACACAGCCTATAGCACATAGAAAAACAAGTCTGATTTTTGCTGTAGGCTATAGTTTCTACAGAGCTAAATTAGCCCAACTGAGAAATAAATACCTTAAACATCATTCAATAAATATAGATAACAAGCATGTTATGAATAAATTGTTACTGCAGTGTCACTGAATTTTCAGGGGACAACAGGGGCTCGGTATTACAACAGGAATTTGATCTTTGTAAATAAAATTGTCCTGTACAGTACAATATTCTTATACATATATTCATAATATTCAAAGCACTGTTTTAAATCACGTCACAAATTTAGGTAGTTTTTGTTTTCTAAATTTAGGTTGAAAAAATACACAACTATAAATGAGCTTCACTTCTTGGCCTAAAGGAAATGTCCTGGTAGTGGGTGAAGGCAATTTTGACAATTTTCTTTTTTTTTTTTCATGGCACTGTCCTCTGAAACTGGAGAGGTAACTTCAGGATCCAACCTGGGTTTCAGTTTTATGAGTCTGGTTCTCTTGTCTCTCTTCTCTACTCAGGCTTCTTCGTGGCATGAGAAGTGGCATGTTATAGCAAACATAAAACTTTGACAAGAGGCTTAATAAAGAGATTTTCTACCAAGATGGGAATAAGGTTATAAGTTTATATTTATTTATAGTGAGACACTCTTAACATGAGATCGAAAAGTGACTGACTAAGAAGATAGTCTGTTCCCCAGAACCATCTGGAGGGCAAGGGCAAGTACGTAAGATGAATACCTGTGAGAGCATCTTCCAATCATCAAGTAATTTTAACCAATCTGCCATTTTGGTATGTTTTAATTGTCGTCATATCTAAAACATTCACCTTCAGTTTTTACAAACAGGGTTGGTTACCTGTTGGTACAGCCCCAAAAAAGTGGGAGCCCTCACTTCAGCTCTTTTTATAGAAATCCTTTGGAGAATGTCAAGAGAATTAGTTCCAGACTCTGCTGACGAACATTTCAGGTGATAGTCCAAGTGTTTTTGGGTCTGGAAGAATCTTTAAGAAATATTTAGAAAACTCTGTCTGTGGCCTCCAATGTAATTGTTTGTGGTAAAGGTAACATTGTAGAATAAGGTTTGTTCCTTTACGTTTATGTAGCGAGCGGCGAAGGTTCCAGAATGGTCTCGCTTGTATCACTATTTAGTACACCTTACTTCTCTATTTGCTATCTTTTTAGAGTTTATAAGTCAGTACAGCCTTCACTTCTCTGAGGGGGATCTGATGGTAATATAGGCAGATTTATTATTCTCTTAAACAATTCCCTTTTTCTTCACTTTCTTAATTCAAGAAACTGGTTCCTAAATTATTACTTTCTGCTATTATTAACCCTTTTTTATCTTTAATTAGGAGCTGGTTATTACCACAGTGTTCCAACTTATTTTATACTGACTTGACCAGGGCCCAATGATTTCCCCTTGTGTTCTCACAGGTTCAGCGTCACGGTCACTCACCTGAAGATGATTTGTCGTGGGCTGCTGTTCCAGGCCTCTGCGTCAACTTGTAAACCAGTGACTCTCTCAACTGGGAGCTGAGTCAGGGCTCGCTGGCAGATTTTTACAGACACACAAATATTTTCTTTTCAACCTTGGAAATAAAGTTCTTTTATTTCCGCTGGTTTGTTTTTATTTAAAACAAAACAAATACAATGAAACACAACAGTACTGCAGATGGGGTCTCACTCCTGTTGACTTTTGGGCTAGTGCTTACGGACTCAGAGTCTTGGCTAGCATAGACGTTAAGGTAGCGTATTCCTTTCTAAAGTTTGTCACTTTACTTAGGAACCCAGTCTTGCAATAATAGGTATTCCCAGAGGGGCCACGTGTACCAATATAAGGCAACGGCTAAGACCTTTCCTCAATTGATTGCTCAAAGAGAAGGCGCTGCTGAATTTCAGCAGCACATATTTATACAGCAGAACCGGAAGACCTGAGAGTGCGGTAAACTCTTTACATGGGTAACAGGAAAGTGTGGTAAATTCCATACATGGGCAACAGGAAACTCTTGTTGCGGTGAGTACATATAACCAACATACCACATAACAACATGAGCACATTCACAAATGATAATTCAATTTCAATTTCAATTTTATTTGTATAGCCCAGTATCACAATGACAATTGCCTCAAAGGGCTTCACAGTAAATGAACACTCAAGACAGTAAATGCACAACAGGCAGAGCATGACAACATCCCCTGTCCTTAGACCCTCCATCAGGGTAAGGAAAAACTCAAAAAACCCAGCCGGGGAAAAAGAGAAACCTCAGGGAGAACCACAGAAGGAGGATCCACTCCCAGGACGGACAGGCCGTGCAATAGATGTGTCACTGACAAATAGTCAATTATATGTACAAGTGAATGAAGTTAATTAGGATAAAGTCCATGGTAATCTCAGCAGGAACAGTTCATCTGAGAGGGACTAGGTCAGGATGGGTCCATGAGTTGGGACAGGATCACCGATGGGCCACAGCTAAGGTCCAGTCATCACTGGGACATCTAACAGCAGCCAGACATCTGGGAAGAGTGGGACAGAGCAACAACTTGTGAACAGTAATGAACTGAGCGGAAATGTAAATAATATATAACAGAGGATAGAAGCTCAATGTGTCCCTTCCTCATCATGTAGACCAAGAGAAATCACAGCTAATCTATATATCCTGACCATAAGCCCTATCAAAAAGGAAAGTCTTAAGCCTAACCTTAAATATAGAGACTGTGTCTGCCTCTTTAATGTGAGCTGGAAGTTGATTCCATAAAACAGGAGCTTGGTAACTAAAGGCTCTACCTCCCATTGTACTTTTGGAAACTCTAGGAACGACTAGTAGCCCTGCATTTTGAGAACGAAGCGCTCTATTAGGACGGTACGGCACTGTGAGGTCTCTGAGATAGGACAGGGCCTTCCCACTGAGGGCCTTATAAGTGAGGAGGAGGATTTTGAACTTAATTCTGAATTCTATTGGAAGCCAGTGAAGAGAAGCTAACACTGGAGTAATGTGCTCTCGTCTGTTTGTTCCTGTTAATATTCTAGCTGCTGTGTTTTGGACGAGCTGAAAACTTCTCAAGGAGTTATTTGGGCATCCTGCCAGCAGAGAGTCTAACCTCGATGTAACAAACGCATGAATCAGTTTTTCGGCATCACTTTTAGACAAGATATTTCTAACTTTCCCTATGTTGCGCAGGTGAAAAAATGCAGTTTTACAAGCTTGGCTAATGTGGGTTTTAAACGATAACTCTTCGTCAAATATTACGCCAAGATTAAGAATAAATGAATGAATAAGTGATCAAATAAAGATACATGGTTCAAACAGTATTATTTCAAACAGCAAAACAGCATGTGTAACACATATGATTAATGAGCACATTCACAAAAAATAAATGAATAAATGGTGAAATAAAAAAATTAAAATACATGGTTCAAATAGCATTTCAAATGGCAAAACAGCATGTGATTAAATAGGCCTATATTGACTAAAAATGCTTTTTCAATGTTGTCACATCCTACTACAGTTTATGTACAATTCAGGACATTTTTCCTGACACCTGAAAATAGTTTTTTTGATGGGCCGTTTAGAGTTGGAACGAGATTTTTGTTAAAGCTTGAAGTGAAATTAGTATGTGGTTAAGGTTAAGGACAAACCCTAGAGAATGCTTTATGTGGATGAATGCCTGTGCAAAGATAAAAAGACAGATATGAGAGGGTGTGACTCTTGGGAAATGGCCTGTCTTTTGGACGCCCTTGGCTTCTTTGGACATAAAATCTGAATAGTCCGGTAATTGCAGCAGATAAAGTTGAGGAATGTGCAATTATTAAAGGTATGCCAGCATTTGTTCACACACCAGTGACAAATGTTCAAACCATGACTCTGCAATTATCGCCTGTATTGTAGGTGGAATGTCTATTGCTTCTATCATAATGTACAAACGTGCACAAACATTACAAAAACAAAGACCTTTTTCTGTTCTCTGCTCTTGAACCTGTTTTTTTCCTTCATCAACATTAACATGAATTACATTTAACATATTTGTGTGAAGAAATATGCATAGCCTATAAATAAGTTGATCTAAACAGTATATGATCAGAGAATTTAAAAATATAACACAAGGTAGAAGGTGAAACCCTTCACAGTTGAAATCTTATTACTGAATATACACAATGAAGGAACAGATGATTCATCATAGCTGCAGAGGAAGAGACTCCGGGTTGGAGAATAATTTCTAATGTGTTCATTTTAGACTCACAAAGTAAGTTCTCCAAGTAACTGACTCTTGAGTTTAGATACATTCTCTGTGAAACTAAAACCTTTCCTGTTTCAAGGTTAACAATAACCTGACTTTTTTCAGGCTTTTACAGAAAGCATTTGCATAGAACATTTCACATTTAGATGAATACCTGGAGGTGACTGGCTGAACAACCCACCAGTAACCACAGTTTCATCCATTCAGAACAACTAAATGTTGTTTATATAAAGGTAAAACTTGGAAACACATCCCAAAAATCTGGTAATGCTACATCCTTGGCCTGAACAAGCAGTGGGTCAGGAGAATCTGATTGACCAGAGCAGTATGAGATTGATTTTAGTCCATTTGTGAAGTCATACATCTTGTGATTCAATTAATTCTATCAATTCTTCTTTAGAGAGCAAGACACTCAAAACGGCAAGGGTCTACAGGAGCAATATTTGTATTTTCCTGAAAGCATGGAACAAGAGATTTTTTTTTATTTTTTATTTTTTCCACAGAAATGCTACATAATGGAACTGCTTCTAAAATATGACTAGTTTTGTTGTTAAGTGTCAGATTGATAGGATGCTGCACAAAGCTATGGCATGGTATATGGTTTGGTCTGTAAACCAGAATAAAACTGGTGAGTGTACCCAGCTTCATCCAAAAGAAGCTTTTGGTCAGTACAAAAGTATTTAACTGAAAATAAATGATTGCTTTCATAACATGCAGCAAACAAAAGAAGAACACAGATTATTTAACAAATGAAACACAAGCTAAAAAATACCCTGACTTGGTTTAGAGAACATGACAGCTGCTCTGTGACAAAGGCCCATGTAGAAGCAGAATAATGTCGCTGACCTGAATGTGTAACACTCTGCTGACTGCACCGGCCCACATCGCAGCACCATTTGTCATACTTCCTCATATTCATATTTACATGAGACCCATCGCTGCCTTGGCTCCTGTCGTACTTTCTCATCATCATGGCACTGAGAGGAGGCATTATGTATGTTCACATAATCAGTCCCACAATATACCCGCAATGGATGCAAACAATCCTGCCTGCATTTCCTGACTGCTGGAGCATAACGGTGAAGAAAATCATGATGGATGGTGCCACGCTGAGTGCACTGCGGGACGGGGCTCTTCCCTTCGCCTTGTCCACCTCGCTGTATTGCTCCAGTCCAGGAAGCACAAAAGGAATAGTCAACGATGAGGGACTCCTGGAGACTTGAAGCTGCACATCAGTGTTTGAACCGTGTCTTCTGGCTGCAGCTGTCAAAATTCTGCAGCATGAAAATACACCTACACTGGCACTGCGCTGCACAAAGAGACTCAGGTATGAGGCTTACTATACTGTACAGGCTGCACTGAAGCAAGGCCATAGCTCAGGAGTAATTTGGTATTCCATGATGCCTTACAGTTCACTGTTAAAGAGATAGTTAAATGCTTCATTGGTGTGCCCATAAGTACTGTAAAAATAACCAACATGTGTAAATACTACAGGGCTGTTACTGCTATTTGAAATCAAGGTTTTCTTTGCATAACATTTTCAATTTGTCATGTAAGACAGTGGTTTTTAGCAGTTTTATCACAATGAAATTAAAAGAAATTTGAGCATATATCTCATTGTGGATGTTGAGCCTTCTACTTTGAAATAATAATGTGGTTTTATATTAATTCCACAAGTAGCACTAAAAAGAGGAGGGAATATAAGATTGGGTGCTGTCAGACTGTTAATCCATACCGTGTCCAAGCTCATGTCACACCTGAAGCACCAAATGTTTGACTATTTTTGAGTGCTTCTAATCATGCGCAGGGATGGGACATTTCACAGGGTTTGGGAAGGTTTGAACAGGTGGGCCCTGGTACAGTACATTAGAGAACAAGCACATGTACGCAGCATTCACACAGTGTACAATGAATGCAACAGCTTGAATAAAATAGCCCCAGGATAAAGCACAATGCAGCAGGTATTATTTAAAAGCAAATTTTTACAGTATGGGGTTGTTGCTCTTGATGTAAGCAGATGTTCTATATTATATACAGTATGACACTGCACCTGGTTTACCATTCTAAAATTTCTTAATTACTGCAAACAATGGGATTAGAATAGTAGTTTCATAAATTGCATATTTCTTACATACGATACAGGTTTATCACAGTTAATTATGCCATTTGTTAGTAATATTTAAAGAAACAAAGAATTGGAATTGTGGGTGTGTGTTTTCTTTCATTTCTGTCTTTAAAAACAAAAGTAAAGAGAAACCCAAGACCTGGACTGGTGTCTGGAACTCTGGAGTCAACTTGCAGGTATCAAAAGGCCAAATACATAAAGCAATGATTCACTCTTTTCTGTTGTCCAGACCAACATTGCACTTCCAAACATAAAAAAAAACAAAACTTTAAATTGACATACAGCCAGGTTGGTTCTAAGAGGCTCCTGTGCTCAGGCCCATATCTGTGTGAGGACAGGGCAGGCAGTGTTAGGACAGAGTAAGAGGGACCACTGTGCTCAGATAAGAGCTAGTCCTAGTGTGCATGCGCCCAAAGAAAGAGAAAGGACTAAGATGAAGCTGTTGTAAAGGCTGCCGCACAAAAAAGGCCAAGCTAACAGAACAAGAAAACTGTGTGCTCCAATATATTATTATCAAACAAGGTAATGCAATCTAATGCATTTCCAACTTCCTGCTCAGCATCCACAATGAGATGTAAAATAATGCAGCGTGGGTCATTAAAAGTGTATGGTCCTAACAGTATCACTTTAACCGATTGTGCTTATGTGCACATATCAAAGTGTGGAGCCCTTTGTCCTTGAGCTGCACCCTGGAACTAATTTGCAGCTTTTTGAGGAGTGTGCATCGAGTGCAGCAAACACCCCAATTATACTGACAATTCTGCTTTCGCCTCACTCGTCTTTCAAAACACACAAGGTCTAGTGTTATACAGCCTGACTGGAGGAAGTTCACGTGTCAAATCCCTCGGTCCCCCAAAGAGGGCAGAGGCAATAATTACTAGCCAACACATTTGATTTATTGCACCGCTACATTCCCGTGGCATGGTTATCAAATACTCCCAAAGCTTCATCCTGCAAACTCGTACACAGTTTGGCGGTGAAGAGCTTCTACAGCTTAATGTACCCCATCACTTTTTAATCTTCCTTAAGTTTAAAAGTTTGAAATTATTGCCAGAAAAATCGACATTTTTTAATATTCTGTTGCGCAAATACAAAAAAAAAAGCCCCCAAAATACTGCAGGAGATACCAAATAGGAGACAGATTGACGGCATTTCTAGTGCAATACGAAAGATGAAGACAAATGTGATACTCTTAAAATCAGCAAACAAATCCTCTCTTGGCGTATTCTGAAGACTGAGACAATTGCAAGCTTTAAATATCAGCCAGTCGATCTGAAGTTGAAATAATACAGCTATGGGATAAGTATTATATGATACTGACTGTACCGAAGCCTGACTCAGTCAAATTTGAGATTACTATAAAAAATCTTTTAACCACAGATCAATCCGGAGCCATAAGGTCAGATTTTCAAAGCTCCACATAAACCTAATAGAGGCCTCAGTGCGTTTAAATACACTTGGACTATATATAGCCCGGGGTGTGTAAAACGTATACACAGCACCATATGGCGTTTAATGGATAATGTCGGACATGATGGTTATAGCGATGCACACCATAATCATGCGAAGGTGGGAGCATACGAGCCAATATGGATCATTGTACATCACTCTTTTGTCACTGTGAAGCCAGCTGCTCCACTCCTACATCATGATTTGCACTAATAATATGCCAGTTTGATGTGAATTACATGTGCAATTAGGCTTAAATTAGACATGAAGAGGGTGTTCAGGAGAGTCTGTCTTACGAGCTGGTAGAAAATGAATGGGATGACTTCATATAAAGGTCTAAAGCATGATAGAGAATTGAGCCTTGGGATAGGTATGGCTAGTTTTTTAGTTGTCTTGGTTTTGAGACAGATCTTAAGTCCCAGTTCCAGTCTCATATTAGAACATAGAGGTTTGGGGATTTTAAATAAAGACCACCCAAGTCCACTACTAATTTATTGGCCCCTTTCATTCTTGTAAATAGATGCTGTAGACGCACCATTGTAAAACTACAAAGAAATGTGCAAAGGGTTGGGAGCAAAGGAGGAGTTGACGCAGTTGATTTTGTGACTAGCCTCACAGTGTACTTGTTTAAGGTCCCTTTTCATTGCACAAAAACAGGGAGAAGTGCATTTAAGCCAAAAGCAAAACCGGCCCGCCAGAGGATGGTATCTGGCCCATGGGATGAATTTGGGAAGTGAGAAGATTACATAGACAACATTAACTGCAAACTTACCCACTGTGCCACCCTCATTACCCAAGTGCCGTTGTCAAAAAAGGAGAAAAGTAGATGCAGGGTGTAGTGTACCACTTCCTATTTATTTAAAGAGGTGAATGAGAAACTGTGCCTGGTGTGTATGCAGCAAGTTTCAGTGCTGAGGGAATATAATATTCAGTGCCACTATGTAAATACAACAGCTTGCAAGGACAACTCAAAAGAGAGAAGAAAAATAACAGATCTGAGTGGTCCGGCCTACTTAGGATTGAATTGGGTTGGTCCTGAACTAAAATTACTTGGCTTAGGCGTTTGGGGGCATTGATACGTGCACCCTGATTTCCTTAGGTTTAGGACTCACAGAAGAAGGTTAAAAGCGTCAAAATTTTACATTAAAAAAGTATGTCTTTACCATTTCCATCTGGCTTCCACTGACATTCATGAGGATGCCACAGAATTGTGATATTGCTCATACATGTACAACTGAAGTCTAATATTAGAGTGAATATAGTTAATAATGATAAATTCTGTAACGGAAACAGTTTTTTTTTAAAACTTGCATTGCTCCAGAGGCAGTTGCTGCTGAAGGGTCATGGATGTCAGCATGTTTGTGTTTTGGAGTAGCATAAATGAGGCAAAATGACTCAGCCTTTACCCCTTCACCTCCACGCCAGTTTACACTTTTTTGCTTCTGACTTTAACAGAGAATGAAGTGATACAGTTTAAATTAAGGGTTACAGAATGTAATTTTTGAACAAGTAACAACAGCATCCATAGTACCTCTACTTCACAACAATACATTTTCTATATATGCAATCAGAAGTCAGAACTGGGCAAATAGGCCATCCATCCATGAATAACTTTGCAAACAATGGCTGACCAGGAACAAACTAACAAGAGCAAAATGTATTACTCCATTTATAGCCATTAGGATGTTTGTAAGGTAAAAAAAAGGAAGGTTTGTTGGTTTGTTTTTTCCAAGTAATGGCAAAATCCTGGTCACTGCATACATTTAATTCTTTTCAACCATTTTTGGTAAGTTTGTCTATTTTTGGTTGTTACTGTTTGAACAATGCCTCATCATCAAATAAAAAGCTAAGCCTACACAAATCTTGAAGGGATAGTCGAATATTTTGTGGATTCCTTCTGTTACATTCTTTGAGCTTATTCATTCCCTAGATAATCATTAGCAATGTCTGCTTTAAACATCAAAAACAGTTTTAGCATTTTTCTAGGAATGAGATCAGTCATCGAGTCTCTCTTGACATATGGCAGAGACACTCACAAGCTTTAAATACCGGCCTGTAGATCCACTGTTCTTTTTAAAGCAAAGAAAGCAGTCAGTGAGCAATTTCAGCACTCCAACAGGGAACATAAAGCATGGGGAACTTTGCAAACCTTTGAGATGATTGAAAATGTCTCAATTAAGTAAAAAAGGAGTGAAAAGCCACTGTAGAAAAGCTTTAATTTACCTGAATGCAATAAACAGACAGATTAAAGATATTAAAGATAGATTTTCAATTGTAATGTATTGTAAGGAGGGAGAAGGAAAGTATTGAGGTGAGGAGGTAATGGACTGGTTGGAGCAGTTTGGACAGGATTAAGAGACACTGGTCTCTGGGACTAGTCAGCAGCACACAAAGCATTTTAGTTGCTCATGTGTCTATGCACTAGTCAATAAGCTGTGTGACAAAATCAAACAGTGTTTGAAGAGACAAAGGACTATGGCTTGGTTAAAATGGAGCTAAACATCAGTCAAGTATTATGTTTGTATTGCCATCAGAAAAGAATTCTTGGGTTCTGATTTAATAAAATGTGCGCTCTCAGAATCACAGAATCTGCCTGCATGTGTGTGAATGACTGTTGAACAGTTGCCTGTTAGTGTGTGTTAAGTGCCAGTTCTACAACTGACAGATCATTGTATCCCGCCTCAGGCCCAAAGCTGCTGGGATAAACTCCAGCTTGTGTCCAAACAGGAATAAATAGAAGAAGAAATGACTAGTGCACAGCCTTTAAGTCTAAACTCAGGGCAACAAAAGTAACTGACATGGCAGGACTAGAGCAAAAGGCTTTTTTACATTTACAAATCTATCTTTTTTTTAATCATTGAATTGAATAGAATAAACTCTCTCTCTCTCACACACACACACACACACACACACACACACACACACACACACACACACACACACACACACACACACACACACATACACAATCCATAGAAACATAAAATAGATCATTGAGTATCACAGAAATGAATGTACCTGCGTAAAAGCTGGAACCTCTTCCTTGGCAAGATGTCAGAGATTATGTTGAAACTGGACTCTTGGTGCCAGTAATCCTTCAGCGATGGAGTTAAAGACACCCATATAGAGAAGGATACCTAAGAAATCCTTAATATCTTCTGGGCTAGTCTCAGTTGGATCTCCCAACTCCTGAGTGGGGTACAGATTTGTATGATGAGCAATATGTTCAATCATCCCATCAGTGAAGAGCATTTTGAAGCATTGGAAAGGTTTGTGTACAGCCTCGGGATTGAATTCCTCCAAGGAAACTCTTTTTAAGGTGTGTTTACCTTTTCTGCAAGGTGGCTGTGTAGATGATCTGCTTGTTGAAGAAGACGCTTCTTCACTCAGAGATTCAAAAGAACTGTCACCAGTACCCTCTGCTCGTGTGGACTGATAATCAGGATCCTCTATTGGGTAATCATGACTGTCACACAGATCTGCATCTGAGTCTTGAGGATTTTCTGGTGCGAGAGCCAGAGGAATGCATGCTCTTGTGCTGTAGAATGTTTTAGTGTCCATCTAGTAGTTGTAAAACATGAAATTATAATTGACAACTTTTATTAATGGTCGTACTATTAGCATTGCAGCTTGTGTCATTTTGTTAAAAGGGAATTAGTTGTCATAATTATGATTTCCACATATTACCTCTTGATTTTTACCAAATTAACTAATATGAACTGACGGAAATTACTCATTAAGGACTTTTTTTTTTCAGAATATTCATGATGTGCTATTGATGATTTGTAATTTCTACAGTAATGGATGATTAAGGGTAGATTGGGTTGATTTTATGGAAAATAGTCTATTTTAATTAGATTTGGTTTAATTTTCCTACACACACTATAAAGCGACAAATCAACCTTTTGGTTGAGGACATTTAAAAAAATATATTAGACATAGAATTTTACTTTTCTTCTGCTATCAAGTAAAATATTTCTGTTCAGTAAGGCCACTATCACTAATATCATTAAAAAAAAAAAAAAAAAACGATTCCTACCTTTCAAATTTTCATCTAAAGAGGTCAAAATGTCTTGGATGAGTTTCATGTTGTGACTTCCTTGTTGGTGGAGGGGGAAGAGTGAGCAACCATTTACAGCCACAATGTCATCTGGTGGATTTCTTTACACTTTGCATACCTCTAACAAGTGGTAGAGATGGCTAAATCAGTTTGACTTAAGTTAGGCACTCCTCTCATTGAAATAAAGTGACTCAAAATGTGCTAAACCATTTGGTCGAGGAGGCAGTTGAAGGGTTTTAATGGGGAGCAAATGACATCGGAGGTAGAAGAAGGTCAAGTTACAGCCCAAGCCCATCATATCAATGGCCTGGCTGAACATGTTTCCAAAGCGACTTCTGAAGCCCTAAAAACAAAACACAGGCCAAACAACAACACATTGAGCACATAGTTTATAAAAGAACCAGGAGAAAAGATCAGTCATTAATACTGAGTCAAGCTGAACACACCTGTATCCACAAGGCTGTTTCCACATCCACAAGTTTGACTGAAAAATTAAGTTTTGTTTCACGGCTACAGCATTTTACCTTTAAAAGTTTTCTAATAATTTGACAAAGTATGAAGGTCTTTTGATCTACAAAGGCTTTAATTCATACAAATGTTCAGCGTGATTGAATAGTAATAGCTATTTTAATTTGGAAATGCCATTTAGACAATTATCCTTCTAAAATAAAAGCGAGTGCAAGAAGTTAAACTGGAAGAATGTGGATGTGAATGACTAAGGACATTCACGTAAGTCTTGCCAACTTATTAATGATTTTCCACAATATTTGGTAATTTATAACACTTTTCTGGCCAACATATATTCATCTTAATCGAGCGGCAGTCATTCATCTACTGTGCCCTATTATTTAGCTGCACTTCCTTCTTTATATCCATTGAAGCCTGTGTGTGCTATAGTTCTATAAAGTTTGGTCTTCTTATTCATTACTATAGCTGACTGTTCTCCCTCACTCTGTCTTTATCTTGGCCACAGACGACAAATTTCTTGAAGGCTTTTTCTCTTTGTGCCATCACAGGTTTACAGAGAATAATAGCAGCTGCCATCCTTTTCAGCCGAGTGATTTCACGATCAGAGAAAGGCACTGTCCTTGGAGCAAGATGACGTAACACTTCTATACGTTCATCAACCGACAGCTACTTTTCAAATCTTAAAACTGTGGACATACGCTCAATCCACTCGAATGGGTCTGTACTATGATATGATCACGCTTTTACTGTTAAAATCGACTTGGTAATGGAAGGTGACCTTAGACCGCCACCATCCTTTTCACTATAGAAGTAACTATTGCCATTTTTCATAGAGCTCGCCTACTGGAGACCCGCACCTTCATCTTTTCTGTCCACCGGCCGAAGTGCTCGATCCTGATAAAGTCTGGATGACATCGTAATAAAGTCTGGATGACCTTTCGCTCGCACCCATCTGGTCGCTGCACACCTGACCCTCGGCTGGAGATCCACGGTGCATGCTTTATTATCTGCTGGTTCTCCTATTGATTGAATCAAGGATTATTTTAGGCCCAACACCCAGTGTGACTTTAACCTAGATCTTCAAAGATACATAGTGGCCTGAGCATTGTCCAAAGGCACTGAAGGCACATTTGGTTGAGAGAAAAAAAGGCACTTCTAATTTATGAAAAGCCTAGATATACCTGCACTTAAATATGTACCAACAACAGCTGATTTGTGAGTTATTTTATAGACGGCTGTCAGGTTTGGAAAATAAAAGCCAGTACTTGGTAGTGATGAGTTTATTTTGTATTAAATAAATGCTTTTTGTATTTAGCGGGTGTAACAACCTATTGTTTCGGGATATACACAGCCATCTTGTGTGTTGTTTTTATTTTTATTTTCTTTTATGTTCTACTCCTTGTCCTGTTGTCCTATCCCAGCTGCTTTGGGGACAACTGGGTGAGGGTATATCTGCATGTCTTCGGACGGTAGGAGGAAGCCAGAGTACAGAACCCACAGGACAAACCCCACTCAAAAAGGATCAGTCCAACAAACTTCTATCTGTGAGCCATTTCTTTCAAAGTATGTACTTTTCTGTGAAATACAACTTTAATAAATTTGTTCGAGGGATTAACAAATACTATTCAGGTCACCTAAAATTTATTTCTGTAAAAGTTCTCATTCTTTCAGGTCTTAAAGGTCTTTAAAAGCATTTGGCTTCAAAACTATGTCTAGATAACTACTTCTGAAGTTATTGTACATTCACTTTGATAAGTGTCATTAAGAAAAAAAAACAAAAGTATAAGTCAAGTAAGTAAAGTATAAATCTTTATGTTCTATGAGGATGTTTAGGACAGTCCAACAATCAGTTTCTTACAACATTCTCTATTTTGTCTAATTTTTCTTGCAAGCCTCAAGTTAAAGCTGTGTTATGTAAAATAATGTAGTTTATGTCAAATCTTTTTTTCAGTAGTTTTTACACAATCAGAATAACAGTCTTTGTATTTGTCTATCTTGGAAAATTTAGAACCCAGTTCCATTACTTCTTGCTTCCCCAACTGCTCAGGGAGGACAGACTACACATTGCAGGAGCAGAAGCATACACATATTGGACAGTATTAGGCCATGTTACAATTTGAACTTTTTATGACGATGGTGACCGTCCTACAATGCTTTTCTATTTGTTAGTTGGAAGTTCTATGCTCAATAATTTCCCTTCCACTTAAACTGTTGGTTAGCCTGTGGATTGCACTTACTGATTGACAGATAGCTTTAACCAATTGCAGTTAAGTGTGCGTGGAGGATCTTAGACACAGCCAACTGTAGAGCTACTGCTGACCGCTTCACTTTCTACCCATTTTGCCTTTTTTATCAGGTTCACACAGAGTTGAAAAGAAAAAAAATGACACAACAATGACATGTTACAGATGAGAGTTACAGGGCGGTATTGATTTAATCATTAATAATGATGTTCAAAATGTGTTGTTGTTGAGTGGAGCCTGTGAAGCAATCTCCACACGACTCAAAGTGTGCTCAGTCTGAACATAGTAGTAGTCCTCTGAATAAAGTGATATATATACAGCAGATAATAAGATGAAATAAACCTTAATCTTAAAATTATGATAAATGAAATGGAAAAAAAACCCCATTATGTTCATATCACTCACCCCTAATCAAATACATGCCCTATTTTAGCAGACCTGTACTTGGGTTGTTTTTTTAGAGAACTGCATGTCCATACAAGGGTGCTATAGCTGTTCACATGCTCTTAAAAGTAGTATAAAATAGCAGTTTGTGTTTTTCCTTAGTCTCCTATTGCCAAATGAGGTTTATATGATGGGAGTGAGTGCACAGTTGCTATGAGGTCAAACTCTAATATTACTACATAAGGTTTTAGGTTTAGTTTGTCATATATTGCATATGAATACATGACATCTAATACTGTCTATTTTAAACAGCCTCAAATGCATATTTTATCAAATGTTGTTAATTAATGCAGCTGATGCTATGTCATATCCCTGCGTAATATTTCAGAACCAAATGTTCCATTTGGTGTGTTCTCGACCTTCCATTTTGATTCTTCATTTCATTTTGACTTTTTAATCTCAACTTTTAAAAGTGAATTATGTGTTTCTATTAAAAACAGTTGAGTCTATGCAGATACTTCTTCAATTCATGTGCGGCCCTGACCGACAGAGGCTGTAAAAATGTGAGCCACTTTTATTGGATCAGAGATCCCGGGGTTCATCTGAGCAAAAACAACCAGATAAAACTCTGTGAGTGGGCTATAACTCAGCCAAGTGTCAAACAGAAAACTCTCTTGGTGGATGTGATACATTTGTATTGAGTATGACAGAACTACAGGCTTTTGGGTTGAATTCAAGTGAGATAACCTTACAATGCAATGTGAGCTAATTGCCTTTACATAATCTTGCTAATTATATTAATAGGCTGTGAATGTGGTTAGATGTTTTCGTAATTAATATGGCACTCCATTGATCTAGCCAGCCACAAAAAGGCTTGTGATGCACAGACAACCTGAGAATAATACCGAACCAAGTAAACAAACTGAGAGCTTGGTAAACATGCTTTTAATGAACAAGAGAAATGACAAGACAGAGCGTGGCAGCGTGTAGAAATGTCTGTTCTGAGAGTGAGCACAGACTTGTTAATAAGCATGATCCACTGGCAAAAGAAACAGCGTCCCTGCTTTTGTTATGTGGGCAATTGTCTTATCCTCGTCCGACAATTTACACACAGTAATGCTGCAGAAGAGTACAGCTGCCAGGTGGGATACAATTAGAACTTGTCAAAGCTGAAATAACATTACTGTGCTCATAACTTATGGCTTGTTTATGTCTATCGCAGGGCCTCTGTCTCATAAGGAAAACAAAACAGAGCCATGGACAAATTAATCATAGCAATGTGAAGATAAATGTGATTGTTGCGTCTTGTCTGTTGATGTAGATGGTGAATATGAAGGAGGCAGGTAGGGGTGGTGATGGGACATGAAATCAAGGACTATGGCAGGAGTTGACTCCCAGGGGCTGTTCATACTATGCCAAAACACTAGTCGATAGCAAAGTCCAAAATATGCACATTCACAAACACATGCAGAGCTTTTGAGAATGTCTACCAGACCAGTGGGAGTGCTGTAAAACCAGATGCTTCCAATGCTACAGTCTTAACAAACAAGAAGTAATAGCAAAGGTCTGCTCTAAAACAGACAACTTTTGCACCTGACTATTTTCTGGAGCAGTACTAATAAACTTACTTACTAAATTACTCTATGTCACCAGCAGTCGGTAGCTTTCTGTGACCAGATTGATCGATGTTATATTGGTCGTGTGATCAAATAAAAACGCTTCATTTTGAGTTGGATGGGACATGAAACTAAGAATATTTATTTTGGTCTTTAAACTATCATGCATGCTGCTCTAATTCTTGAAACCGTATTGATTGGTTTACAGGAAAAGAGAAAAATATAGAGGAACGGTAGGAAAATCTGGGGTCTTTGTTTACTGTGGTTTGGCCTTAAATCAGCCCAGGCCTTTGTGAAAAATATCAATAAATCATGATCAGTTGTGGTTTAGATATAGTTTTCCTTTGGCTGGGATTAGATATTATCTGAGGGTACAATTGTTTTATCTCTTAGTGATAGGACGACGGGTCACCAGTTCAAAAGCCCTTACATTCTGCTCCACCTCAAAGATTAATCAAACGCAGTTGTTCTCAAGCACATTCATTACACTTTCTTTATCTACAGAAACTCATCTAAACTGCTTGATTGTTTGGTTAAAATGGCATCCGTTTATTCATTAGTGCACTGCAAATCTTTTAGTTAGTGTTGGCAGACATAGCAGAACAGGCCTGGAACAGTGAGTGCTGGGCCTGTGTCTTGTTTGCAGACATAGTTAGCTCAGTGGGCTGCTCGCTGTTTCAAAGTTGACAGCCATCAACATGAGTGAAGTGTTGGGGCAGGAACCTGTCCAGTGGCAGGTAAAGGCAGGCTAACAGCACATTTCCAGTCTCAGTGTCTGCAACACTAGTGTCGGGCACTGAGGAAGTTGTAGATATTATGCATTTACTCTTTCTTATGCTGTGTTTGTTTGTTTGTTTTTTTACGTGGATCAACATTAACTTGCCTCATAGATGAAAACAAATATTAGAAATACAAAATTTCAATTTTATAACTTAAAGCAGCTCCTCCTCCACACACTTGCTTATAAACAGCAATCAGTACAACCCTATTCTTATTTCAGTGTCCTCTCAACTTGCGTCTCTAACAAGTTTTCAGGCTGATTTTTCTTGCCTACCATCACCTGTTCTTTCATCCCCACCGACACAACAGAAGTCACATTGAGCCGGTCCCAGACCTGATTTTTTCCCATGATTACCTGGTTTCGCTTGCTATCTGTTTCTGCATTCTTCCCTGTCAGATGACATCTTTGATTCATCATCTCTTCCCGCCTCACCCCATCAGTATTTCACTAGATGTTTTTCTTTTCTCACTGCTTAATTGACATTTTTGTGTTAAATAATAAGTACTTTTACCTGAGTATAAACGTTGACTCCTCTACCCCATCTGTCGTCATTAGACTGCTTTAAAAGTGCTCATCAAATTAAGTTCATGTAGTAGCCTTAGATGACTTAACCTCAGTGCTGATTTATTTCCCTCATCTTTGTTTTCTGTGCTCTACCTGCTGGAGTCAGTCTGGCACCTCCTTTGTTTGCTGAGTGATTATTAAAGCTGAATCTGGGTTCGTGTGAGATAAACACAGATCTCTGATTAGTTGACAAAACAACACAAGTCTTGACAGTGAAACCCTGATCAATCCATGATGAGGCCGGCAGAGGTCAGGCAGTGTTGCTGTTGGTGGAGCAGGAGGCCAGGGTCAGACTCATGGAACTGCTACGTGCTTATTTTGGCCATTTTCATGTTATCCTTGGACTCGGGGGTTTCACTAAGTGTAGCTCAGAATGAAAAACAGCTCCACTGGGCAAGTTATTTAGTTTGGACTATGTACCATATAACACAGGTATTGATCTGAGCTAATGGAAGTCTATCCATCTGCTTGTAATCTGATAATGCAACATTTTGAAGTGGCATATAAGGAAAAAAAAAAACAAAAAAAAAAACACAGAAATTAGCCCCATCCTTTAGAGGTTCATTGTACTCCTACTCAGTTGAGGCAATAGAGTCATGCTGATAAGTGCTGACATCTCTGATGAGAAGTTATGGAGAGCAGAACACAAGTGTAAGGATTAAAGGGTTATTATTTATGTACTGTTAATTTATTACTTCATTGCAAATATTGTAAATAAAAAGGTGTAAGAAAAATAATCTAAAAATCTCTCCTTGTTCTCCTGCATGCACAGGTCAAAAGGTGAATCTAAAGTGACGAATGCGAGAGAGAATGGTTGTCTGTCAGTGTATCCTTGGGCCCGAAACATAAATGACTGAAATCAAAAGATACACAGACTTCAAATTCTCTTACAAGTTTAAACCAAAAAGGTACATGCTAAAAAATGTTATAATACACATATATCTACTGTAAGTATCAAAACAATACAATAAAGTGCATTGAGGAGTAGGATGGATGGGTTAGCCAGGGTCTTTAGCCAGCTTTATAATAATGCACACAAACACTCTTGAAAACACACACACAATTATAGTTAAAAAAGATTAAAAAAAACAAAAAACACCAATGGAGCAAAATAAGTAATAATAATTAATACACTGATGCAAAGCAGAAAATATGTGATTCGCATATATCCAATAATATGGAAAATAGCAAATACACAGGGTAAGGTGAAAGATTAAGAAAATTTTTACATGAAAGTCAAGTTTTCCAGAAATGTCTGTAACAACTGCTGTCCAAGGCTATCATTTTGGTGCTTACCTCAGTTTTCAAGTCCATTATCTGATTGCACTTCTTCTTTTCCTTTTCTTGCCCTCTATTGTTTTGTAAGTTGTCATTTTCATTGTGCCCTGGTGCTGCCAATGAACAATGTGCTCCTGCAGTCACTTTAAAGAATGGGATTAAGATTAGTCTTTATTGTAGTACCTTTAAAGAATTTTCACTTGGACCATCAGAAAACTGAAGACTATTTTCATCGATGTGTCTTAAGAAGTGTGATTTTGATGGATTTTATCATAGCATTATTTTGTTTAATTACTTGTAGATACACTGATGTGGCATTGTATATTAGATGTGAATAGAGAAGTGCATACCTGGAGCTTTGGTCAATCATAGACATAGAAGGGTCATGAGTTAGGGACACTCTCAGTTTGGTTGCTTGTCTCCACTGCCTATCAATATTGAAATGATGGCAGCCAAAAATACAGAAAAAAGGTATAAAAAAGAAAAAAGGTAGAAGAGTGAAACATAAATATTGGCGACGCATTCACAAGATGTTTAACAAGGTGGAGATAATTGCAGTATGGTTATTGGAAATCTGAGTTAGTTTAAGGTAAGCTCTAAACTTCAGTTTGATAGAATGGATTAGTTTTGTCTTTATTTATTTGTTTATTTTTATGATGTTTAAGTAAAGCAGGTTGCTTTATGATGTTGAGTGGAGGATGGCCCTGTGACATAAGTTCATTGTTTGGGTAAAAGCACATTAAAGCAAATTAAGCACATCAATGTAGGTAAAGAACAGGTCATCCTTTATGACTTATAAACAATTTGTTATACATTTTGGAAAAAAAAATATTTTTGTTCTCTGAAATTCTTTGTGACTGATTTAATAGGTGTCATACAGAATCACAGATTTGATTTGAGAGACTGAGCTGAATAATGGCATGAGTGAAGTTTTCAGCGCTCTCTCTGGGTCAGTCTCAAACAATCCCCAAATTAAGAGAAGTGCCTATGCAGCACAAACCCCTGCTGGCTGCCGGCCGTGATGAATTGTAGGCTATTTTCAGAAGCAGAGCGGCTGGCGGCAGGCCATGTACGGGTCGCCTCGACAAGTCGAGCTGAGGCCCCAGGGCAGAGGGGAAGGGGCCAGACGGGGCAGTGGGCTTGGACCGGCCTCACATTGGGCCTTTCGCTGGGTCTGGGCCAGCTCTCTGAAGTGCCTCCTCCAGGACGCCAGATGGAGGGCTATGGAGCCGACGCAGCGTTCCCACAGCTCAGACGGCCGCTCCGGAGGAATCAACCAGCTGGGCTTTGAATCATCCCCAGTCATCTGGCTTCTGTCGTGGCAGGTCCCAGCAGTGGAATCAAAAGTTGGTGTTCCAGATGGAAAGAGAGACAATGCTCAATATGTCGTGGTGGACTCCATGTGACAGTCTGGTGCCTGCCACAAACGGAGCAGCACGAATAGAATACAGATAGGAGTGAGCATAAGCAATTACTGTCAGAGATGCACGGGAACAGATACAGATAACACGTTATAAATCAACTATTACTGTTGCAAGGGAGTTGCTCTGATATTGTAACAGTGGTTTAAAATGATCCTAGTATAACAGAAACACCATATTTTCATGTTCATAATGTTTTGCTTGTGAATGGGACACCATGATGCACTATTACAATAAACAACCATTAACTTGAGCACACTGATAATTTGTCATAACACCCTAATTTAGACATATAAACTAAATGATATGACTGTCTTTTGCTTTAGCCTGCTAGCTGTCCCTAGAGATTTTCAGTTTCAACAGCTACTCACTAAGATCACTAGTCACTAAGAGTAAAACTCAATAAGACAATAGCAGGCAGGAGTGCTACTTGGATGTGACCAAAAAGTAAAAAGATGTGCCCCTTTGGTGTTCTTCAGTTTGGGCATCTCTCTTTATTACACTGAAGTAAAAATCAGGGGCACTCAAAACGGAAGGTAGATAAAAAGCCTTTATTATAACATTACTATTACTGTTGTAACATTACTATAACTATTTCATTAAAAACTTCAGGTCAAAGTCAAAAGGCTGGCTCAGAGCAATTTTCCATTTAGGTTTAGGTCCAGGTCACATGCCCAAAGAAAGCAGGCAACAGTCACCTGGTGAAGGATGCAGGAACCATTGCATAACACACAACTTTTACATTAAAACTAAAAATCACTAGCCACACTGAAATATTTACGGTAAAAAGAAGGAACAGGAAATATGTGTAAACGGTAAAATAGCGTATCACTGTAATCAAAGCACCAAATTACCTTAAAGGTGCTGCTTGTATTGTAGTTTATCCAAATGAAAAACAAAACTCAAATGAAGTTTTCAATATTTACATCAAAATAACCCTTTTTTGTAATCATCTTGGAAAAATAGACCATAAAAATCAGTGGAGGTTCCATTACTTCCTGGTTCTATTTCTTCAATTGTCCAGGGGGTTTAGAACATTCATGAATTACTTATACTATTTGATTACTAACTATTAACTATTCCATTTATTTGAATTTTGTATTTTTACATGGGTTAATCCTGTTACTGGAGTAAATAAAATGTATACTTTTTTCTTAATCTGCAGATAATTTGTTGGCCAATAATTATTACGCTTCGCTTGTTGGAGTTATTACTAAGTTGTCAACACGCACCAAATGATTTATCTGACGGTGCTCCCTTCGCAGCACAGTCGACTCGGCAGCTCTCAGGCGCAGTTAGCGAACAGCAATAATTAATGTCTGTAAATGAACACTCTTCATGTCCTCGCCGTGCCGGAGCGGTGGCAGTTGTGAGCCCTCTGCCGCCTCTCACTGCCTGTCACCACCAGTCAAGGGCAATGCATACTTCACACCATAACCCACCGACTGCTGTCTGTGTGAGCGGGGTCCTGGGTTTAATGAGGCGCACATGGCCCTCATTCATAATCGAAGGAAGAGCACATGTTAATTTGGTGGGGGTATCTCTGTCTGGGTGATGTCCAACGGTGGTCCAGTTACAGCTGCGTAAAGCAAAACACCTCACTATTAGTTAAGATTAGTTTTTTATTGTTTAGTTTTTTTTGTTTGAGCAATAAACAGCACCGGGTACATGGAATTCATCCATGCTTTATGCTTTATTTATGCATGCATTTTACAGTTTTTATTCAAGACCACATCCATGAACAACACATTGAATAAACAAGTAACTGAGGTAAAACCATAGAATCATCAGGTAGACAATTTTGCCAAAATTGAATATGACTAATTCTTATACTTTAAGATAACTTTACAATTATGTACAGGTGTACCTTGAAGTTTTATGCATTTTATGAATTACAAAAATAGAACTCAAGATAGAAACACACATAGATAATTCTGTAGCAGATTTTTCCGCAGGGTGTTCATTTTGTTGTTTTTTTTATTATTTGTTTAATCACCTAACAGTACATTGTAATAGTAATGATCTGTGGAAAAAACAAGACTTTAAAACACACATGTCAAACTCAAGGCCCGGGGGCCAAATGCGGCCCTTTGCAATGTTTTATGTGGCCCTTCAATACATTTAATAGGTGATATTTCTGGCATTAGGGTTTAATTAGATTTGAATAGGTTTGATTTGTGCTACAAAGATAAATCAAATCCTTCCAAAACCTATTCAAATCCATCTAACACCTGTTAAAATCCAACTAAAACGTGTTCCAATCCAAGTAAAACCTGTTCAATTCGATCCAAAACCTGTTCAAATCCAACTAAAACCAGTTTCCATAACGGAGGTAATTAATGTTAAAGATAATTTTTGTAAGACTCCAATGAAGATGAAATCTCACATTCAAAATTTAAAAAAAAGTTTCAAAATGTCACCATCTTCAGCCCCTGAAAGGATTCTTATTAACTATCGCGTCCCCTCACCACTTTGAGTTTGACACTACTGCTTTAAAACATTGCCAAGGCTGTATTATCAAGGATTTTAACAAATGAGAATGTCATAATCATATGAAATTCTTTGTTCTTAAATATATGTAGACCAACCCAGTGACAAAAACTCATACATGTACATGACTTCAATCACACTTTATATTTTATAACAGGCGACTATGAAACTCAAAATGAATGAGAGAAATAAAGTACTCTGAGTCTACAAACATGTTCATATGTAGCCTTCTAATATTATCAATAAGAATGATAAAACCTTTATTAGTCATAAAGTGGGAAAATTGCACCATAGTTACCTGTTTACTTTATCTATTGTTCTTGTCAAGAGACTGCGAATGGAAAACTCTCAACTTTTGTGAATTGCTTATTTCTTATTGCTTATTGCTGAAGCCAAAATGCATGAGTGAAACATATAAAGCTCTAAAAGCCAATCTTAAAGTAACTGTCTGAAAGGTTTTTCTCACTGAACCAGCTGGTGGGTGGCTGGGTCAGTGTTCTAGTAGGTGTGGGTGCAGACTGCGTGTACCAGGCTGGTAAAGTGTACCAGAGAAGTCCAGATAGATCAAATTAAGCAGTGATTTGCATTGTAGTATTGAAAATCACAAAGACGCTGGTGTGTACTAATTAGTATCGGCATTTTTTGAAAAGTCTGTGTAGTTCCACTGTGGACAGATGGATCAGCCGCTGACAAGCTCGAGGGGAAGTGAGAACTGACTCCAAAAACCCTGTCTCCTATTGAGCTGTATCTTTGTAGAAAATGAGAAAACTGGCATCAAAGTTTTTACATTGTTCCATCAATTATCTAAAGTAAGTACAACAGCAATAACAGATTTGTCATTTTTATGGCACAACACAATGACCACTGATGTTAAAAATATAGTTACTGCAGTTTTTGTTTTTTTTATGCATATATTTTATGGCACTGGTGCTGCATGGTACTGCAAAAATGTATTGCATTTAACATTGTCTCAATAACTATTTCTATCACAAACAACTGTGTCAATTGTAATAACATTATGGGAAGTATAACAGCTATTTCAAGGCATATAGTATAGAGTTATTAGCACTCATAGCTCACAGCATCAAGCTTGTGGGTTCAAGTCCCAGGCCTGATGCTTGTATAGTGAATCTAAAATTTCCATATTGTGTGAATGTTTGGTGTATAAGTTTTTTTAAAATGTTTTTGCCTTTTGCAACCCATAACAGGATCACAAATTATCTATAGTAAAATGTAATACAACTGGATGTTTAACATAGTGAGTTAGCTTAGTGGCTGCAACAAGAGTAAATAGTGGCCATGAAGAGTACTGTGGGTCTGGAGCAGCGGTTCACCTCAACGTGGAGGGTGCTTGCAGCTATGACAACTTATAGCAAACCCTGCTCAACTTCACTGTAACTAATCCTATCAACAGGGTCTGAGGTGGATTCAATTGTGGCAGAAGAATGTGCCCCACCTGCTGCCCCCGGAGCTGATAGAGCGGTGGACAGGTTGTGTCTAGCAAAAAAGAAGCCATGTGAACACCATCTAGAAACACCACCGTCTTCACTGGGACAAAGCTCTTTTAAAATGGACTGAGGCAAAATGGAAAATGTTTAATGCTCAGATTAATCAAAATCGGATATTATTATTATTATTTTTTCCACAGTATGACCTTTGTCCCAGAGAAAAAGGTGATGTTTCTAGATGGTGTCTTCAGAAGTCCTGGGGCCTCAGTAAAGACCCAAAAAGTGGGAAGCAATAGGCACAGACTTAACGAGAGATGTATCCCAGCAGCTGCCCCAGACCTGTGGTGCTCTTCACAGACACAGTTTACTCCAGCAGTAGCTATATATCACAATATTAAACATCCATTAGCATTTTATATATTTTTTACTTCTTATTTTCATTCATTAATTTAATAATATGTATATGTTTGATTTTCACTTCTCAAGACAAAAAAAAATACAATACAAATAACATTTGCCAGAAAGAACACGGACCCTTATTGCATTATTCAACATAGTTATGCTATATTGTATGTTTTTCTAATATCATGCAATCATGGTTAATATGCGTGACTTGACTCAAAAATCTGTGTTTTAAATGAGCAGTAACTACAAAATTCAGACAAGTGCACAGGCAAAGTGTATCTGCGTTTGAAATGTCAGTGAAACTCCAAAGACTTACTGAACATGCCAATTTTTGTAGTAACAACAAATTTCCCAGGGTGATAGCAAACAATAATCCTTCTTTATTGGTCTAAATGACTGGTGTGAACGACTACTGTCTGATGCGAAGAGAAATCATTATCTAGATGTGTGCAAGACTTTTTATTGCATCCAAATTGCTAGTTTTATTCCAAGTTTTGAAGTAGTCTGTGTCGTTTCAATTCCTGTGGGCCGTGGACTGCCCTGAGGCAAGAAGGGTCTTTAGGCTCCAACAAGAAGCTGTTGTTTCATAATTTCTCAAACTCTTCTTGCCTTCTCAGACTTCTCCTTAATTCCTGTTGCTGTTGCAAATTCGGGGTCAACACCTCTGCTTGAGACCATCTTTGGTGTCATTGCTGTCGAGGAATGCTTGCACCGATTAGGCCTATACATCATCTGAATTTGATGGCAGCAACCCATCTCGAAAAAGTTGGGACAGGGACAACAAAAGACTGAAAAAGTGGAACAAAAAAAAACAAAAACAAAACTAGGAGCATTTGGAAACAGGTCACTGAACCGACTGAGTGAAAAAAGGTGTATTTTTGAAGTAAAGATAGGCAGAGGTTGGAGGAAGCACTGTGACATGGTCAAAGATCAGTTATGGAGAGTCATGAGCTTGGGGCTCAAGCAGCACTGCCTTAATAACAGGTCTCTGTTCTGAAATCAGATCATGGATCAGAAACACTTCAGAAGTTTCTGTCTGTGACACAGCTCAGTATCATCCACAAATGAGTTAAAACTGTATCAAGTACAGAAAAAGACATATGTGAGTATGGTCACATGAATAAAATCTGAAATTGTGAAAATTGTGATCTTTGTCCTGGAAAAGACGGGGGAGTTTCTGGATGGGGTTCACATATGGATTCTTCTTTAATGCTACAACTTAACTTATATTTTTAGACACTTTCTTGCAGATTAGTGAACGTCTGCTTACCTGAGAGACTCAGCTTTTCTAAAACAATCTATTTTTTATGTCCAGTCATGTTACTGACCTGTTGCCAATGAAGCTGATTGGTTGCCAAATGGGCCTTCAGGAGTTTTCTTTTTTTTTTCTGAGATGTGTTGGTGCCATCAAATTCAAAACGGGCTATTATTTTTTATGAACTAGTAAAATGTCTCACTTTCAGCACCAGAAATGTTTTGTATTCTGTTGTGATTAAAATATAGTCTTATGAGATTTGTTTTAATTATTGCATTCTGTTTTTATCACATTTTATGCAGAGTCCCAACTTTTTTGTGATTGGGTTTGTAGTTTGAATTGGAGGGGTTCCAGTTACAGATCACTAAGAAAGTGAATGGGTATGGCTCATTAAGTGGTTTCATCTCTGATGCTTGTTATTACCTTCTGTTGTGGCATAAAGACAGGACCTCTTCATGAGAGGCTGTGGTCTGCTCCATTTTCAAAAGGGATGGGTCATGAGCTGTTCTCCCTCCTCATAATGGCAGGCAAAAAGTATACTGTTAGGTATGCAATAATTTCATCTAATGTTATACTTCAACCACTGCAAAATATTCTGTTAGACTATTAAACTGTATTCAGTCACATTGCATCACAATGCATCTACATTGCAACACCAAGTTCACAAAGAGAGTCCATGATAATAAAAGTGAATTTGATAACACCTTTTATTAGAACACTTTAATACTCACATTTCACACAGTAGTTTCATGAGAAATCCTACAAAAGATTAAACAGAACTCACCTTAGGCCAATTACAATCTGCACTAAAGCTTTGGGCATCAAGGTGTAAATATTTTCAGTCCCACCTTTGATGAAATGTATTTGTGAGATTCACAACATGTGCTCGGCTGAAAGGCTGCAGAAGGAGTTGAGAAGGTGTCGGCTTTGTATGTGAGAAAAATCAGCATGATTGCACCCACAAATACATCTTGGTCGTGCACAACTACTGACACTAATACTTTCCTCATAATGCTCACACTCTGCATCTGAAACTGGAATTTACCATGGAAACAAGCTCTGGGACTGAGCCACAAGTTATTCTTTCTGTATGGATTTAGGTTTCACAGCGATTTTTCCTCTTGCTTTTTGCTTTCTTATCCTGGCTTAGTGTGAGGCCTACATATTGGATCTTGGACAATTATCAGATGGTTGCAGGGTTAACAGAAGCTGGGTGTACAGCCTAAAACTGCAGCAAGATTTTTTTATTATTTTTTTTTACAGCTTTTTGACCTAAACATTCAAGAGACAATTTCCTACATTTTAGGATCTATTTTAGGATTTATGTTCATGTTCAAACATCTATTGCTAATAAATAGTAGCTTTGCATTCAACAAATAAACATTTAACAGTCTTTTCTTGGACTGTTTATCCCAACAATATACATTCTATGTTTGCCCACATGTTCATATGTACTATATAACCCTGATTTGATCAAAAGCATAAAGCCACTAACAGGAGGTGTATGACTAAGATGTTTGTCAAATTTTGGGATTCATAGGGTCAGGTTCACATTAGGGACAGTGAAGAGGAGAAGTTGGGTATGCAGTCACTGTATTTTGTTTCCCTTTAGTTGTGACCCTTCATTTCAGAAAACAGTTTGTTTGCTTTGTTTTCTTCATTTGCTTCTCATTAGAAGCATTGGGCATTCAAGTAGTAATAGAAGTCTAAGGCATACCTTTTTGGGGACAATTTGTACCCCTATTGACAATACAAACTGACAAACTTACTGTTAGCCTGGCCAGCCAAACCCACCAACTTTCTTTTTGCAAAGTGAAGAAGGTCTGGGACCCTTCCAACTGAACTCAACTAAAACCTGATCAATTCTACCCGTTCTGAAATCCTAAATAAGGCTGATTTCATGTGATGCTTAGTTCCTCTGATTGGCTCTATGTTTTATTCTGTTTATGTGGGTACTATTTATTTTATGTTCAGCTATTCACCTCTGCATTTGTGTCTAAATCTGAGCAGTGGGGCATCTCTGCATGAGAACAGCAGCACACTGACGTTGCCTCAATTAAAAGTCTACATCTGTGGTCAGCACTAAATGAAGTCATGTCATGCCGACATTGAGCGTTTATGACAGCAAAGTCAAGAAAAACCTCCCACAGGCACTGCTACACTCTGTCAGTGGGAGTTAACCATGAGCTTCACTACACAAATTGTAGCAACATTTACAGGTTTGTCAAACCCACGCAGATGTTTGGCAAATTACTTTCGTTCCATTTGTTTCCCGTGTGCTTTCACCTTCAGCTGTGAAATATAAAGGACCAAAATGAAAATGAATCCCTCAAAGATGTGATTCACTTGCAAAAGTCCAATTAGGCACAATAAATGTGCTTTTGTGCAGTATGTTTGAAGCTTTTAACACTCTGTTGAACACGCCTGTCTCCAACTGGCACAGATTTGCTCCACGGTGGCAGCAAAGTTAAAGTTAAAATGTAGAAAGCAAAGCAGAAAATACAGATATAGGTAATTTAACACTAATTTCACAGCTCATTTGTTTAATGGTGGGTGCCATTTGGGGTTTCAATGGTCTAAGTATGTGAAATGTTTTGGTTTGATTGCTTCTTTTGTATTTACATAGAAATACAGTTTTCCAATATTGTGTGCAAGGTTACGGCAATATCCAATTGAGCCGAACTGATTGGAGCAATTGTGTATATGGTAAAAAAAAAAGATGTAATGTACTATGTGTAGCAAATTCTGCATTTTAATTGTATTCATGTGACTATTTGATAGACCAACTTTGCACACTGCATTGTATTCTGAAATATTCAATAGTTAGAATGTCATTAAAGTCTAAATTAGACTTTATGCTTAACTGACAAATTACCTCTTTTATGGTTTGTTCCCTCAGAAGATGATGAGACAAAACCAGAAAATACTGAATGACATTTAAAAATAAGACTGTGATTGAAACTGTTACAAAACAATGGATAAAACTGCACTCACGGACAGTGAGTTGTGCAATACTAATTAAACAGGTATGGTTAAAAGTATGTTTTGCTTTGTAAGTACGTTTTAAGTAAAATGAGACTATGATGTTGGATACAGATAATTTCAGGTTTTGGATTGAAGACCAAAGGAAAAAAATAAATAAATAAATTGTTTGTCGGTTTGTAGGTCTGTTTTGTTTTTTGTTTTTTGTTTTTGTTTTTTTATTTTATTGCTATAAATTTGAGAAACCCTAGTTTGAGAAAAAAGATTCATATTGAATACATTAATTCAAAATTGGATTGTGCATGCCAAATCATGTACATTTAAATTTGAAAAGTTAGTATAAGCACACTAGAACATTTGTTAATATTAAATAAAGAAATAAGGAATCCGGTGTTCACAATCTTGATGCAAAATTTTTGAAATGTGTGGCTGATGTGGTTTCTCTGCCTATATCCTATATAATTCATTTGAGTTTAGATAAATGTATTTGCCCCCACAAAATGGGAAAAGCTAAAGTTGTCCCATTTTCAAACAAGATTAACGAACCCTTTTCTAGAAAAAACAGTAGACCTATTAGTTTATTACCCATCTCAAGACAAGCAAAAAAACAAGCAGTTAAAACATTAGTTGGTCTAATACAGCTGAAATGAATTTAAATGGTTAAGTGTAAAAGGTATGCATTTCACTTTAATTAATTTTATAAGGATTTTATTATTATTTATTTTTTGGCATGCATGAAAATTCTACTCGACAATCATTAGAGAGGCTTTTCATGCTGCCTTCCATTTTTTAGGTCATTACTGTAGCTAATGGGGTTCTAAATAATCAAAGACAAACAAACATAATTTCACAGAGCACTTCATCTCCAGTTTACAACAGACTGGGTGTTGCAACAAAAACATTTCCTCTGCTGAATTCAAGTTTTTTCTTTTTTTTTCTTTTTTTTTGTAGTGAAGTGAGAAGGGTGTCCTCACATATACTAATTGACCAAACAGAGTCTTCACATTTGAGCAAAATGTGTTACGGTGTCTATGGCCTCTAAAACAGAAGTACAGCAATTACCATTGTGGTGGAAGCTAACAGGAATCACTCATGAACTCTTGATAAATGTCACAACACTGATGAATTTATGTCCGTTTATTAAATCATATGCACTTTTACCACTTTCATATATTTACGGTGTTAATTTTGCTTATAAAGGACTTCTGCCATGTCACCAAAAGTTTACTCCTCTGTATTTACACAGACAGAGATGGACATAGTGCGATAGCCCACTGCTACAGACAGCCTCTGACCTTAACTGCTCCAAGCCATTCATTCTTCTCCTCAGTCTCACCACACTCACCAATAATTCTCCCCTGACTTATTATCCTCTGGGCTCATGTGAAAGTTTGATCCATTGCGAACTGTCACACAACAGGTAAAATATTTATTTAGTTGGTTTTGCGCTCAGTTTGTGCTGCCAGGGAAGGCTGATGTATTATACAGAGGGCTCTGCAGCAGCAACGGTGACAGTGTACAACAAAACACTTTATGTCTCAAAGTTAAATATGATACTGATTGATAGTATGGTGTGTTGAGCTGACAGGGTGCCTTCAGGCTGAATAAAGCAGGCCTCTGTCTGTCAAAAATATGGTAATATTTTCACATTACTCCAAAATAGAATGTATATTTACACATTTCCTCGTATTTACAGTTAATACAGGTCAAAATATTGGATGAATAACACTGACACATGCCCCCAGTGCTTCAGCTATTTTGCCACAAGATCACAAAAAAAAGTTCTTAAAATAACAGCTGTTTGACTGTGAGGAAAATATGATGTGCATTTTAGTATTTATAATGACAAAACATCTGCAGTAAATGGAATAGGTTTATTGTAGATCCACTTACGCCTTATTTACACTGACTGCGGAACAGATTCCGTACGGAATCTGCATCCGCAACACCACAAAACCACAGGGATTCACGCTGAAGGGTTGAGTTCACACGATAACATCCATGTAAAGAGAGAGGTGCTTGTAAACAAAAGCACACTGCCTTATATATATCCCAGAGCTCCAGGTATTTCACTCCATGGCTTCTATTTTGTGGTGTTGTCTTTATAAAAAGTATGTGAGATATCATATAAAATTGTGTGGTTTTGGACTTCCGTGATGAATCTCTCGTCGTCCGTGGTCTCAAATAACCCCCGGGAACCTGTCACTGCACTTGTGACCCCCGTGTCAGAGGATATGACATAATACAGCATAGCGAGAGTTCGCGGAACTTGTTTTACTTTGAAATATACCGGATCCACCTCGCTGGCCCGTGTCTGACTTCCGTACGGATGCTGTTCCGTTCCGCAGTCAGTGTAAATTAGGCATTACTCTGTCCAAATGAAAGAGATTAATAGTGTATTGAAAGTGCAATGAAAAGGTATTATAAGCCTCTTTTGCAACTTCCAAAATGGGATGGGCTTCAATAAAATTGTCTTGTACATGGATGATGCAATAGTCAAAATTCTACTAGTTAATGTGTACTGTACATATGACCGGAATCAATCATCATCACAGGCTATATGCTATCTACAAGTAGCCCTTAAACAATACTGAAAAAATGCAAGGCATTGACTTTCAAAGACAAAATTGCATGAACTTATCTGACCTGAACCCTTAATTCACTAAAGTGCTAAGGCGACGCTCTGAACAAACATTATATACTGTATGTAATTGTTTATGATAAACAATTCTAGCCAGTGTTTCCCTTGCAATAGCATTTGTCCAAGTTCAAGTCTATAAAAAAACCCAAAAAAAACATTTCAGAGCAACATTTCTGCTGTGCATTGCACAAAGTTACAATGGGTTGTGTTGTTCCAGCTCTAGTTTTATTGTACTGTGTTGAGTGATGATCAATACCACCATCAGAATGATTACTCTGTCATCAGACCTTCAGTTTAAAAAATGTCTTTGTAGCTCTGAAACAAAAACAGTCCTCCTGCTGGAGTTTAAATCCTAATCCCAGCGCCCACTCTTTGATTTGCTCAATGATAGAGGCGCTGCGCTGTGGCAGTCACAGCACCACACCGGCCAAAAGCCCTGTTCTCCAGGGACAGAGCACAGCACTGAGCGGTGACTGCATATGCTGCATATGAATGCTATATTCAGAAATACAGCAGGTATGCTCCTGAAATAGTCCTGCAACACAGTCTGCAACAATTATACTCATCTAGTCTAGTCTTGTAACTTTGGATGTTGCTATGGCTAATGTAGAAACAACACATTGCTGAAGTTAGTGCTATAGAGCAAACACAATTAAAACCTACATTACAAACAACATTTTCAGTCACACTTATTGTCTGTCTAAGATAAGCTCACATAACCTTAGTGTGTTGGCATGTTAGCTCAAAGTATGATAACTAAAAGGGTAACATTTTTACAATCAAAGAAGGTCTCAAGACCTTACTTTACTTTACTGTCTTATAATAATTATGATCTAACATTTCCACAAATCTAAACAATTGAAATGAAGTGTCCATGAAAAAATTGTGATATACATGTCACGGCAATTGATGCATTTAGAGCATAAAAAATATATAGTTTTAATATAATACAAAAGCTTAAAGGTCCCATATTATGCTAAATCAACTTTTCTGAGCTTTTAACCATGTTCTAACGTTGTTTCTACCTCAAACACATACCCAAAGTTGTGTTTTGTTTCATTCGCGCATGTTTAAGTAATTTATTTAGTTTGAGCTACAGTCCTTTCAACGAGCTGTTTCACGCAATGACGTCAATATGTGAAATAAACCACCCCTCTCCAGGAAGTGCTCCTCCACACTCCTCCTGCCCCTCTCTCCTGAACCGTCAACAAGTGGTGCTCTGCAGCTCAGACACAGAGAAGCATCGCTGCTACTGTGTTAGCTTACTTACCGTCAGGAACATGTATTACTAACAAGCATTACTGCATAGCTCTACATATTGCTAGGCTACTTTATTATAGTTCTTTCAATACACTGCACAACAGCTACCTTAGGAGTCTCAGGCTATATCTTATTACATACAGAGAAAGTTAGTCTGGGATCGCTATTTAAACAGGATTTCAAGGCAGGACCATGGGCAGAACTAACGCTCGCTGAGTGAACCAATCAGAGAAGCCACGGATGTGACGTAAGGAAAGCAAAACTTATTCTAGTTGTCAACAAACCACAGCGTACACCAGCGTGGCTCGAGAGAGAAGATGCTTAGGTGACGGTGAATGACTTCTGTTGTTTTTGAATTTCAGAAAAATCTGAGGACACGGGGTGTAATATCAAGTTTAGTGCTTATTTCGATCGTTGTAAGCTACCGAAACCTGCTACTGTTTTCTCGGGCTCAATATGACACGAAACAAAATCCCGCCTCCCTCGCTACGATTGGTCGGAAAGAAAGAGCCGGAGCAGAAATCGGGGGCAGATTGGGCGATCCCAGACTAACTTTCTCTGTATGTAATACAATGAGAAAGTCGGTCTGGCTGGCCAGGCTATCTCCAGGCAGCATACATTCTCAACTTCAGTAGGCATTGTACGGTCATTTCCACATGTGCACCTATAAACAGAAGCAGTTAACATGCGCTATGCTACGGGCTACACCATAGAAACATACACAATAAATAGTTTCTCATTTACCAAGTAGAAACGTCTTGTAGAAGCCTTCGAGGTCTTTGTGTTTGCTCATGTTCTTCGAACTCAGAGTCAGACTCTGGGTCGAAGATATACGGCTCAGTTACTCTCAAAGCCATTGCTCAAAAAGTTATTACTACGATGTACCGTGTTTACTTCAGTCTGTTTCCAGTGCAGCTATAGCGTGACGTCACGAAGTGGGCGGAGCCAACACGGGAGAGCTGAGCCTTAAAGTGACAGCGCTAAATCAGACCGTTCACTTTGGACTCATGATGAGAGCTCATCCACACCGCTTGTATAAGATAAATATTGTGTGTTTCATGTTGCAAAACGTGATATGGTAACCTAAATGTATCCAAAATACACTGTATAATGTTCAAAATAGTATAATATAGGACCTTTAAATTTGCTCCAACCACAGTGAGATTATGATGCCTTTTCTTTTTTTTCCTAGAACAATTTGGCAAAGGTATGATTTCAGAAATAATTAATTGTTATAAACAATTATGTTAGATGTATTTTACACTCACAATACACAATGGGAAAAAAAATCTCCATTTGCATTTGTTTCTTTGATTATGCAAATTAAAAATGATGAACCCCACACTCTCCTCAGAGATGAACACAGCCTAAACCCCAGTGAAACTCACATGAAATGAGATCTTGGCTGGTGCCAGAGTATCCCACCTCCCTCCATTGTCCTCTTAGATCAGATCCAGCCTGGTGCATTAGGGGTATTTGTGTGGAGGGGCTCGACGCCAAGAGCCAGAGCGTGCTGCAGTCTGACAGTGTCAGTAGTGCTTATTGTGCATCCAGAGACCAGTAAATCAATGATCCTTTAACTGTTAATCAATCAGTGCTCAGTGTTATTCTCATAAGACCGGTGTAGCTTCATTACTGCTCAACAATTAACACTGGCAGCAGAGTGATTGCTACGCCGACTGCCATGATTAATGTGACTATATATCAAGCCAACCAATCTGGATGAAAATAGTTCATTAGTAGTATTGATTTATTCAGGGTTAAGGTTATAATGCTTGGTTGCTTCCTCAAATGAATGTGATCATACAGAAGTTATTAGGGACACAAAGTTGATACGTCTTACAAAAATCTTTGTCCACTTTTAACCGTGTAGTTTTTTTTCTTTCCTGTTAATTGAGGAAATAGGTTTAATTACATAATAGCTAGTATTGTATGAGAAGAAGAAGAATGAAGAATGAAAATCTTGTCTAGGCTTTATTGTGATTTAAATAAAAGAAGAATGTTCAGCTTATGACATCAAGTTTTGGCCAATCAGGTGCCTCACATTTGGCTGTTGGTCTAGACGTCTTGACAACATTGAATTAGTGGAATTGAAAAATCCTAACAGGAAACTGTCTGAGTATGTCTGTTTACACACTGACAAAGAAAAACATACTATAGACAAGGGAAGCAAAGTGAAATGTGTGTGAAATATTGGCACTGCATTTTTAAGATAGAGGTTAATATAGGATTACATCAGTCTGACACTGAACTCAGAGCTAGAAGTTTGAGGAAAGCTCTGAACTTAATTTGATGTAAATTTTTAAGCTTTTTGCGGTGAAAAATAAGTTCAGCAGTGCTTTTTTTAAAAATAAAATAAAAGCGGATAGGTTGCTGTTTTGTTGGGGTGGTTGGTAGGGTTAAGCTTTCTATTTGCTAATTGTCATTCAACTCAATCATCACCTAAAAGGCAAGATTAACAATACTAAGTACAAACTAACATTAGCTGCATATCTACTGTTTCATATAGACACTGCTATTGCGTAAAGCATTTGCCAACAATAGTTTATGCTAGAGTGTCTCTTACACTTATATTTTAAGAGAATTTGGTTAAATAGCCTTGCACTTACCACATTAGCAAATAGCAGTCAGTGTTGCTTTGTATTCCCATTGACATTGCTCACCAGTGTAAGTGAAGCTATTATACCGTTTTCAGTGCATGCCAAGAGTAGAAAGTAATTAATACTTCCTTTAGGAGTTAAATGCCAGGTTTACTTAACTTGTTTTACTGTTCTTTCTTTCCATTGAATCAGTGCCTAAAACTTAAGCTAGCAAAGCCCAATAGTTAAAAATGGGTAGTCGACCCTGTGCAAATATTGTCATCTCCATCTCATTATAGAGTCCCAGTTGGTGTGGAAAAAGAGGTTTGTCCACTGTGTGAGCACTCATTTAAATTAAATAAAAATCATGTATATTATAACTTTATGGATAGCTATGTAAACAGCTAACTTTTTTAATTACTTGAGATAAGACTTTTACTTACAGACATGCCTGTTGTGTTGCTGTTGAGATGGCCTTTACAAAAGCTCCAACGTCAGAATAGTGCTGGCTCTGTCCTTTTGCGTCCTAAATCTTGTTAAAGTCTGTCACAAATCACTGAGCCTGGTAATTGCTATTTGTACTCTCTCGTGCCTGCTATCAAGCCTTTTTCAGTCTATATACTTATAAAGGCGTCGGGCTGTTACTATTGATTTTGGGAGTAATTCAAATCCACAAATGTATGTCTCTAAATGAAACCCTAAATGATTTGGATGGAGGTAGAATACAAACGGTACGACTTCTCCAAGAGATGACACAAGACGAGATCACACACCTCCTACGCATTACTGTCCCAGATGGCACATTTATAGTAGGCTTTAGCAAACAGAATGACATACCACACATAATCTCTCATCCTCAGCGTCCCGCGTGTTACATTTTAGCAATCTGCCAGCTTCTGCCTCTTTCGGTTCATTTTCTGCTGGGGTTACAGTACTAGACGCTGCAAGAGTGAGCAAATGTAAAGACTGATGAAGGTGTCATGTCTTCAGCTGTCATTTCTTCCGAGATAACCATGATTTTTGTTGCCATCTTTGACCTCTGTCAGCTTCGCCGGTGCATTCCATTCCTGTGTCAGAAAAACTATTCACATTTAAAAAAACTGTCCCTATGATATTAGTTTATTTATTTGACATTTTATCTTTAATCTTGTTAACTGTTCCCTGGGACAAAAGAGGAGGCAAAAACTATCCTATATGTATACAAAACAATGCAGGTTAAGGGCTAAGAAGGTCCTCAGCACAACACTAAACTGGGAACTTGCTTCCAGGCTAACACTGAGAGGAGGAAGAGCAATTAGTCCACTCTACCCTGAGCCTCAAACTGAAAATAAAATAAAATTGAATAAATTTTTTTGCATCATTCATAGTATAAATCACACTGAATATTTGTTGGTTGGGAAAAAAAGCCACTAGCGTAGCATATACTTAATTTTAGGTCTATAATGAAGATACAAAGCACTAACCCAAGGCTTTAATGAAATATATCCACAGCACACGATGCCAAAAGACTAACAAACTATAGCCAACACTGTTAATATGCACCACATACAACAAACACACAAATCACCAAAGCTTGTGTATAACACAGATTACAGTAACATAATGGCGTCTATCACTCACCCACATGTTATAAATTAATTCCATTTTCATATTTTGCCTTTTCTGAAGAAATGTCCTGTATTTCCCTGCAAAGCTGAGTTTGTCCAGAATGTCCACTCTGCTGAGTGTGTGCTGAAGTTCTGTCACTGTTCTGTCAGAAACTAATAATGTCCTGGCTGGTAATGCTTGTTGCACAGGCTTGTTTGCGCTGTTATCAGTCACTCGTCCACACAGGGGTTAAAGGGGGCTTTGAGTCCTGGGCACTCAGAACTTACCCAGCGTTGTGGTGCATGGGGATGGTCTCAAAAGGGGGCAAATATAATGCGCCTAAATCATTATTTCATCCACAGCAGATTTAAAGGTGTTTGGGTAATGGTATGTGCTGAACAGTGTATTTTAGATTACTGCTCTTCAGTTTACAAACTGCACACAGAACAGCAGAACAATTATCCACATTAGATTAACTATATCCCTGCTCTGTGGTTAATGGGGTTTATTTAGATTTACTGTGTTGTGTCGAGGCTAAGCACAAAATGTGAAAATTGTAAATAGGCCCAATTATTTTTTTATGGCAGTGCCACCCACTTTTTGCCCACCAAGAACAGGACATTGTCATTGAATTATGTCACGTGAGATTGGACCATTGTATTTCATTAAACATTTTCTGCTCTGTTTTAAAATTAAGGTTTTTGCTATTGGCTGTAGTTACAAAATTACATTTACCGTGCAATGTACTATGTATAACTATGCATGGGACAAAACTGAACTGCCTTGTCTTAGAGTAATTCTTTGAGTAGGACTTTATTTAAATTTTGAGCAAATGAGCAAAGCGCAGCTCCCTGCAGTCAATAAGTCTGACTGTGTGGTTGTATTTGTTTGCACACTGCCACAGTTCATTGGCTTCTCCCAAATTCAGTTTTGCATTTGCATCAATTCTCTGCCAAATGCTAAGCACGCAGAAACAGCATTTTCATTTTACATTCATTCCATCTGAATACAGGAACCTGCAGCGATGCAGGGATTCATGTGGAGCAGAAAACAAACAAAGCCAACCTTGAACACCTCGACCTAGTGCAAGGTAATCCTTCCACTACATTTTCACAATACAACAGTTCTTGTTTGGATTTATGTTGAACCTGAATTCCATGTTCGGCAGAATATGAGCAGTAATGTGTGATGACATTCAAATCCTGGATTTGAGTTGGAGCTTGCTGCAAGATGAGGTATGGAATGTCAACATTAGATTGTTTGAATTGCTCTTTGAATGGTAAATGTTCTTGATTTCTTCTGTGGCTACCACAGTATGTGACTATATCGTTTAAGCAGAAAAGGGCTCAAGGCCATAGTTTACTTTATTGTAGTCTGGTATTTTATAATATGAGTTCATGATAAATTATCAAAGATAGATAAAAATGTATGCAGCAAATCTCTCTGACCTTGCATCACTGTGTTGTCCAAGGTTTCTTGATGGTCCTTTAGTATTAGAGACTAAAAGATGAAAGGTATCCTTGGAATTTGCTCTTACCTCTACAGACAGTGTGTGATTGGCAGTACAATAGAAGTCCTTGTCTCTCAAATCAATGCTATCTGTGTGAGCTTTCTTAAAACTTCTGGTTCATGTAATTACAAAGTTCTGGAGAGAAATTATAAATAGCAGGTGTACAATTTATGAAAAAAACATCAAAGTAAAAATTGCTTGCAGTAGTTGACAGCACCATCACTGGGCATTCTAATAATCAAAGCAACGAGGCAGACCTGGTTCAGGGTGCATCTAAATTTAAAGAGAGTGCATCTATTGTGACTCGTGTTGTGCCAATCTTGCATATATTTTCAAAATGCAAAAGTAGACCGTATATTAAAGTGCATTAGTGTATTGTATATCTATAGTATTTCTATAACTATAGTATGTTCCACAGCAGGGTACTACCTCCCAGCACAACAGAGCCACAGATCATTCTTATTCCTTGTTTTGCCTCAAGCTGTTCATGTATTTTTGTGTCTGTCTGGGGTCAACTATTAGGACTTATGGACTTGGTAAAGCTAACAGAAAGAAGCAACCATTTTTAACTGTTGCAATAGGAAAGTTTGTTGGACATTATTTGTAGAAATACTGGAAATCTTTTTGAGGCCCATTGGAAAATCAATAAAAGCTGAGAGTGATGATTTTAATATCTTCTCACCTACAGGTTTGTTTCTTAACTTGTTGCTTATTGCCAATCCAACAGCTCATTTCAGCGCACAGGTCATACATACTATGTACAAGTAAAAGATCCAACACTGATCAAAATATAAATATATAGGATCTGCAGTATTTAAATTAATCTTTAAGGGACTCTGTTTTATGTGAATAAAACTATTAGAAGATTTTAAAAAAAGGAAACATTGTGGAAGAAAGTTGTTTTGGACTGTTGGTCATGCATCACACAGTGTAGTGTTTGCCAGACGTATTAGGAAACACTGAGGGTAGTTTGTGGGGGTCTCTGAGGTGCGGCATTAGCTCCTGCTTTTGCTTTTCCAAAAGGCCTCTGTGGAGAACAAACTTTGGTTCCCTATAGGCTGAGTCACAATCAGATAATTGTTTCTCAGAGCAACCATTTGAGACTTCAAAACCATGTAATCTCCGCGCAGCCCTGATGGGACTTCAACAGCAGAGAAGCGATAGGGCCTCATTGTGTTCTGTTTCAAGGCAAGAAATACCTTTCAAAATAAGTCAGGTTTGGATAAGATCCACAAATACTTTCGTTTTGACTTAAGTGACGTGTTTAAAGGTTTCACTTTCTTTGTGCAACAAAAGGTGACTGATTCTAAAGAATTGTACTTGTCAGCTCTTGTCGTTGCTATAGAAGCTGAAAAGAAAAGAAAATGCCCTTTGGTTCTTAGATTAAGAGCCCAAATCGTATTTCAGCAGTTTATAAAATCCTGTTTTTGCATGATGAAGAACTACCTCCTACACTGAGGCATCTATCATGACTGTATTACCTGTCAGCTCCACAGCTCCGTCATGTCCCTTCTGTGGCGTAAGGGGATAGCTGCATGAGCCAGACAGTATGGAACCATGTGGGCTCCATTCAGGAGACACCAGTAAGAATACAAACGTCACTTCCACTATCAAATGTGTCTGTGTTGGATCCATACACATACCTTGAAAAAACGAAACTTATGTATGGTCTGGTTTAGTGCATACTTTTATTAGAGTTTGTGGGATATATATTTACAATATAAAATGGTTTGGATTATATTCATGTTTAAATTAAAAAAAAACTAAAAAAAAACAAAAACACCAGGCTAGGTAGGAAGATTTATTTTAGAAATAAAGCACAACGTACAATAAATTACTACATTCAATTTTGATTCTATAAATCAAATTGAAATTTAAGACTATTTCACCACATAATTCATCTATAATTGTCTATTTTTTTAATTACTATTTTTATTTTATTACTATTTTATTATTTATTTTAAGTCTTATTTTAAGTCTTTATTATTTTATGAATCAGACATAACTCAGCTTAGGGCCCTGTTTTCTCTTTCCATTGGTAACCTGATGCTTTGTTATGGTCATTTTTAAAGGCTGAAATGGTCAATAGGACGCAAGAGGAGAAGCATTACCTACTTCTCAACTAAAATAATGTCAATAAATATGTAAAATGTATATTTTTTATTCCTATTGTGTGCCCAGTGGTAGCCTCTCTGTTTTAATTTTATAATCAAATTTGGTTTATTGCTCATGTAAAAAGTGCTGTTCCTGGTTGTGGCGTGCCAGTCTAATGGATGTCAATAAAACAGATGATACTTCTGACCTGGGGCTGGTCTCTGATTCTCTTCTTATGCCACTGACCAATCTGACAATTTAATCGTGTCTTTTTCTCCCTTCTGTTGGTTCTTCACACACATCAAAGCCCACCCATCAACAGCACATAAACAAACTTATGCATCCAAGGCAAACAGTGGAGATACTTGGCTGTTTTTGTTTCTTCAAAACAGCAATTTCCAAGGTGTTTACTTGAAGAGAAGATGAGGGAAATGGAACTGTGCAAAATCAAAAGAGGATAGAGCTGACTCAGCAGCAGTCAGGGACAAAGCCAAATCAGTGCCAGTTTAGCTCACTTGATGGAACCTCTGCCTTGGGAGCAAGAGATTGGGGACTGAGCCAGGAATTGGCCAGAAGACAAGACTTTCCACAGGCTGCCAAATGAAAGAATATTTTTTGTCCAAATATTTCCCTTGTGTTTGTAAAGAGTAGTGAAATTAAATATAAAACACAAGCAGTTTCAGTGTGCGAGCTGCTAAATGAAAGAACTTGCACTGTTCTGTTGAGTATTATATTTGTAAAATGATTCTGAAGCAGGCAAAAACCACAGAAGGGCTCCCCTTAATGCTTGTATTACCAGCTGCTGCTGCTTAGAACATTAGAATGAACAACGTATTACAAGAAAATATAGCAGATGTTGCAAATTTACTATACAAATAGCTCTTAAATGAAGTGGGATGGACGTCATTAAAAAGGCAGAACAGAACTGCTATTTTTATGAAATGTATTTCAAGGTCAAATAACACGATCACATGACTTCTTAGTTTTGAAAAATGGACGTTGATACTGAAACGGGAAAAGGGCGTTTTGCTATCGTGCACTTCACAAATTGCAACATAAAAAAGAAAAAATCTGACAAGTTGATGTGTTTCATGTGTTATAAAGCACTGATCTACACTCACATATACTTTCTGTCATTGTTGTTATGTGACAAGGACTAGGCTCACTTTAAGGTTGTGTTTGATTGCCTCTATGATTGACAGCTCCTATGGCCAATCAGAGCTAGAGAATGTTAAGTTTGTTTGAGAGCACAGCGCTTCAACTAAGTTACGTGAGTTTGATGAGTGCCGACCAAGTTGTGCCAGTGACTGTGTGCGTGATAAAAGTAAGTACTGTTTTTGATGCACAGACACAGCCCAACGTATATATAGTCTTATTGGTCATATTTTGTAGTTTGATCGGAGGCTGTTGCCATAATAATTGTGGGCCATTTCTCTATGTTCTTATATGCTAATTGCTGTTGTTGTTACGTTATTTGCTATGCTATTCTCGTTATTGTTTAAGTGATGACTGAATCATAGTATATTTACATATTTCTTTAATTTTACAGAAACCACACACCCACTCTCACACAACACATTAAAGTTGAAAGAATTGAATAAAGAATCAGTGAAGGTGAATCATCTGATGTGCATTCTTACCGATGCCCCCTGGTGACCAAAAAATACTCAATACCAGGCAAATATTAGTTCTCCCCAAAATATGTTGTATGTGTACACTTGATTAATCCACATCAAACTGGACTCATTATTGTATTGTATGGAATATGCCTCAAAGCCCGTTTTTCACACCCTCTGGACATTTGTCTTATGTTTTGTTCATGAAGACCATTAACAGAGACAAGTTTCTCTTTGATGCATTGGGTCATCTATGAATGTTACAATTAGTCATGAATTTTCTAACTAGATAAAAAGAGAAAGGAAACAATAAAATAAATATATGTTAATGTATTGATATTATATTTCATATTTATCAAATAGTCTCAGCAAATATGAAGTTTATTTTAGATTTATCTGCAGATCCACTTGTGTAAATGTCATCGTAAACAGCTCCTGAGAAACGAAAGTCCCATGGCGCTGTACCCATCTCTCCGCCCCTCATTCTCTTCTCTTGTCTCTTCTGTTGTGGGACTTAGACGTGAGGAGAGGAGGAAAGAGGAGGACACGTGGATGCAAAATAAGGACTTTGAGACCCAGGTTAGTACTCTCATTGGGCCTTCACCGTATGAATAAAGATGAAGAATTAAATGAACAGTTGGACATGTATAAGGATTTCTCCATGTTTAAGGGAAAGTTCTAATAGACCATAGAACATAGAGATGGAGACAAACCTTTCGAATGACCTTTGGAGTGAGACACTGTGAAATCACTGCTGTGGCATTTCAACTAAGCCACATTATATTTAGAAATGGAATGACTAATTGCAATAGAGAGCTACAATTCCCTCCTCTCATTATTTATTTCATCCAAATCATTACTCGGAGAGAAGAATTGATTGAAATGTATCAAGGACTTTCTCCCACTGTGATGTTTTCTGTTTAGCAGCAGCTTATCACTTCCTGATTGGTTCTATTGTTCGAGCGCCGGAGTTAGCATTCAGGTGTAATTCTCCATTTCTTCTAAAATTCTGTGAACATGGGGCTATTTATAAACTGTGCTAACAGTGTGGCTACGTTTCAGCCTTTTCTGCAGATTTGAAGAGTTGTTATTCCCTGCAGGCAATCAATAATTAATGAAAGCTTTTGGTTGCTGCCCGTGATGTTTTTAAAAGCATGCGGGACAAAAAGCTTTTCTGCAGTTTGCTTTTGTTTTCAACACTTAAAAATGTATTCAAAAGGATGAAAAATGCTGAGAACAAATGTTGTATTTAGAAAAGATGACACGTTAAATGCTTTTTATGCAAATTTACAAAGAAAGATGTTATTTGGAAAACCTCAATAAATAATAATAAAGACAGTTTTCACCAGGTACAGAGACAAAGAAGAGCGTTTATATCTTCGGGACATTAATTTGTGTTTATTTCTTTCTGTGATGACTAATTTAACGAAGCTGTTGAAAAAGTGTTGGAGAGATTCTGACATAAAATAAACAGTTTGGAATTAAAGACAGGCTTTTTGGGAACATCAAGTGAAAAGTGAATTGCATTTCCACACCTCACACTCCTCCTTTTTAAAGTTAAAAAACAATAGTAAATAATGAACAATGAATACCATATACCATGTATTGCTTTAAAATTCAGGTGAGACTGAAGCAGGACTTGTTATTCTTCTGTAAAAGTAGTAATATAACAGAATTTAACGAACAGTGTGGCTGAACTGGTTAAACCATGACCATTTGTGCAATGTTTACAATATACTACAATATTTTACACAAGGACCTACTAATAAATTGTGAAGTTTGACCATTCTTCCCACCTTTATGTATTTAGTCATTATATGAACAGATAAAATGAACAGAGAAGAAAGAAAATAAACTGAAGTTAGCATCGTAAAGTACTTATAATCAGCTCAAATAATTGCTGCAAATAATCCTGATCTCTTTCCAAGATGAGACAGAAACACATTGAATACCATATCTCAAGTGCTACTCTGCTGCACTTCACAAAAGTATGCTGATAAAGTATGCATTAGTCATTTGGATTTTGTGATACAGACATCGATGCTGTTCAGAGAGCTGCTGTGAGGAAAGGCACTGAGGCCAGTGTGTGCAGCCTGCAGGTGTAGCTCAGTCTGACAGTCTCAGGTGCCAGTCACAATAGCAAGAATAACCGAGTGAGTGCCTGCCTCAAAGCCTTGGGCCATTCAGAGCAGCTCCACAGACAGGTGTTTCACACTCAGAGCAGACTTTGAAAAAGTGTCACTCAACTGGACACAAAATTATAGTTCTACCAACAATGGAGAAATGGCCTCTGTGCAGTCTGTACAATTCAAATTCAAGTGGATGCAGTTTGGAGATATAAAAAATGATTCATCACAAATATGAGGTGTCTTTTCATACTGATGATTTTATTTGGATGAACATTTTTCATTTTGTGTGAGTTTGGAAAGGGATTGGCTTCTTTTCATTGGCAAAACACTTTTTATTCGTACACAGAGAGTGTTGCACAGGCATTGGAAAACTGGGCAATTGCTGAGGGCTCAAAGTGGACAGCCAATTTTTCTGATAAAAAAAAAAAAAAGATATGAGTAAAGGCAACCACTACTGACCTATATAGTTTATTTATATTCCTTCTGTGCAGAGATTAAAAACATGTTTGATGTATAAGTTGAAACAAATTCAAGTCTTTATAAAGTATGTTTCTAGAAATGAATATAAACACTTTTTTGTTTCTTTTAATTAGACGTTATCTTGACTTTATTATTAAGGATTTTAATAATACATTCATTTTCATCTGCATATTCCCGTTAGGGGTCACAGATGGCTACAGCCTATCCCAGCAACTTTGAGCCTGAGACGGGGTGCACCATGGACAATGACCAGTTAATCGCAGAGCTGACCTTTAGACACAGACGCTGACAAACAACCATCTGCGCTCCATTTGTCAACATGTTGACAGTGAATATTTTCTTATAGACGTAGGCAGCATATTTCCATATCAACCACAAAGTGTAAGTATTACATTTTATTTTGTCAGTGTCCAGAAAAAGCAAATGCAATGGTGTTGTGTCTCAGTGGTCTTCATTTATAACACTCAGTTAAAGACGGTATTTGGACCTCGAGACCATTCTAGGCCTTGAGACCGCTCAGTTTTCCTCAGATTTGTCTAAATTTTGATGTTAATCTCTTGATTTAAAAGAACAATCAAGACCACAACTGGTTTATTTGTGATATGTTAGTAATTGGATGAAAAGCTCAATCCTTTTCTTAATTCATCTTCTTCTGCTTATCCCATTAGAGGTCACAGAGGTCTGGAGCCTCACTTTATTGCAGGGCTAACACTGACAACCATTCACTCTCATTCACTAGGGGCAATTAAGATCCACCACTCCACCGACACGCATGCAGACTCCACAAAGAAATAATGAAAAGTTTGGTCTGGACTTGATTTTGTCTCTGTTCCCTGGGATCTCTAATGTATATACAAGGATTTTGGTCCCAAAGGACTTTGGCCCAATCCCATTTTGTCCCCCTCAGCCCTTTCTCTAGCTTTAGCTCTACCTATTATCCCTCCCTTTGGAGAGTCAGTAATCCCCCTAAGCAATTAGATGGCACTACACCGGTAGACATCATCATTCAGTGTTGATCAAACTACAAAACAAACATGAGACACGGAGCTGAACTGTATCAGTTTTGTGTTCCCTCTGGCATCAGATAGAGGGGTCCTGACTGCAAGACATTACAGTTTTTTGTGATTGCTTAGACTCTAAGGTTAAAATAAACAAACAAATTTAAAAACACACAATGAGAAAAAGGTCATCTCAGAGTGGCACACACACATTCGTAGCGTCACACTTTTTACATAACATTACACACTGTTTTGCAAAAGAGAAGATACAATTTTCTGTGATGACATATCAGTGAAAACTGTAAGACAGTGCTTGCAGATTTCAATACACTGCCAACAAAACTTCATTTTCATTTTAAATCAGCTGAACTCTGAACAAAAATGTGAAGAAACATCTGACCAATTTGGAGCACACAGAAATCAGAGCCTGATCACTATAAATATCAGTTTGAGTAGGCCAGTCTTATCCAACATTGGTGTAAAAATCATCATTTAGTCCTTCCCCTTCCTCCCTATTCCCCTTTTTTAAAGCTATTAAGCAGTTTTTCTCTGGCTGGAGCTGGAAAGTACATGATCATCAGCTTTATGAATGAGCCAGTTTTCAGGAGGCAATGGAAGCAGCCTGTGGTGTCACAGATTCAGAGGCTGCCACACTGGGCAGTTTGCCTCCAATCTCCGACATGGATCAGACACAGGGCCTCATCAACGTCACAAAAAATGTCTTCTTTGGACAAATACTGAGGAAACTATTGCCGAGAGAGACACTGGCTCCAAGTTTCAGAAAATGCTCTTCAGCAACTACAAAAAACTGTAACAATATCAACAAAAGCTATTAACAGTATCTACAGACGGTATGTTACAGTGATGTGTCAGCACATGAAAGCTGTACTGTGAAATAAACAGCTCAAAAATAGTACTATAGTTGTAATGTTAAAAAAAAAATACCATATGTGCTGACACTGAGAAAGCTGCTCTGAGCATCTTGTTTTTTTTTCCATTAAGTGTAACTTATAACACATGTAAAAATGTTGTCCTTATGAGTTTCAAATGCTGTACTGCAGTAAAGTCTGTGATGACAAAGCTGCACACTCTTCTTCTGCTTCTTTGGATTCAAGTTTAATGCAGAAGCTCCTCTAATGTCCACTTAAGACTCTGAAGGAGAACACCTATAATTTTTATCACTTAAAGCAGGAAGAGCACTGGAGCAGCCTGTGATTTGAATCAGAGTAAGATCCTGTGATGACAAGTGTGTTAACTTAGCCGCACTGTGAGATTCTAACATTTGATCAGAAATGTGGAGGCTCTCAACTGTTGATTTACCATTTTGTGTGGGTGTGATATTTTGAAATTCTTCTACAAAAAATGACTTTTGTTTTTTGCCTGTGCCTCATTCCAAGCAGGCATTTATATTCAAATCTCCCTGTTGAGGCAGGCATATTCAAATGCTGAAATAAATCTTGCTTGATAACATAAACAGTGTGTTACGGTTGCTCTGAAACAGATATGGCTTAGGGGGAAAGAGAGTCACAGGTGTTTAATTTTTCAGGAGCATGTATATTGGATGAAGCTGACAATACAATTCATATCCAACGTACAGCCTCACGCGATTAATACAGCCGACAGAGGCGGTTGTGATTTGTGAGCACTTTGAGAGATACAAAGAAACGGTGTCAAGCTTATCCTTCAGAAATGACATGAATAATGACAGAGCGATGAGGTGTAAGTTGGCACGCTCTGTGGTTTCATTTACAAGTGCTCAAACAGATCTGTCATTCTGCTCTCTCTATCATATCTTTTTTTTCTAAATGCGAGCACAAAATGATACAAAACAGTTGGAATAAAAGCACAAGTGTGTCTCTACAGTTTGGTTTCACTCCTGCGGGTAGTTTTAAAGCAGTCTTTTCCTCATCTTGATTTTACAAAAAAGCTCATGAAGGTCAGACAGACAGAAGCATTGTTTAATAAATGAATAAGGAGTGAGACGGTGTGTGGTAGTTTTTTTCTGTGATAGGCTACTCCTTCATACCTTCATTACTGTTTCAGGTGTGCAGAGCATACTCTTGTCGTGTTTTGATTCTTGATCCAGGTTAAGATGGAAGCAATGATTGTAAAAGACCACTATGATTCAGTAAATTAAATTCAACGTAATTTAATAACAGATCACATATAAATTGACTTGGTCATGGACTGTCATACAGAGCAAACAAAAGTGTCTCCTGTACTCTCGTGTAATATGGTTTCATATCCCAAAGCGCTTCTGCCCCTCCTTGATTCTTCATCCGTTGAAGTTTGCTTCTGTTCTTTGCTGTCAGTGGCTGGCCCCCTTCTCCTGGTACGGTCAGCGGGGCCCTGACTGTCTCTATGCTATCACCAAATATGAGAACATGTACTGTTGAGGAGTCAGTTTCCCATGAGACCTCCAGGACAAGGAAGTTGTGTGGCCGAGCCGCTTTATTTTAGAAAAGTGGAAAATACTCCAGAGCCTTAGGGTCATACAGAGTTCATAGTTCATAGTAAGGTGTAAGCATCCAGATTTCCTAACACTCTTCAACAGCACCATTTGGTGTGCAATTTTGGAGGATTTATTCACAAAAATGGAAATCATTTAAGGGGGGATGGGGTATATTTGAACATAAATGAATATATTCACAGAAAAAAAAATACCTTTATAGTTAGTTATGGTGTTTCTACAGATGTTGACATTGAGTTATGCACATTTGATTTGCAGCATTCAGTTATTACAAAAATCAGTAGAAGTACACAAACTAAACTGACAGATGACAGTAAACCTCCCACTCACCTCTGCTACACCTTAATTCACTCTATTGTCAATTGACAATTGAATTGCAGCTGTGGATCAGTCTCCTTAATTACCCAAGCCACAAGGTCACAATGGAACCAGAATATAGCCCCAAAATATCTATTCTTAAAATTATTTTGAAGGTTCTTAGACATGGGATTGGTAGATTAATGTGTATCTCACGGACACAACTGGACAAAAACCTCCAATATAACTTTCCTGTCTGCAGGATGAAGATTTATCACCAGACATGACCTGAGTGACGTGCTTTACAGGACTCAGCTAGGTGGGGCAGAAATAGGCCAATACACTGAACTCTATCAGAATCATAATACTACAAAATACACTCTAATGACCCTACTGAGTCAAAAGACATGTTTTTTTCTTCCATACTTGCTTCCAGACTTATGTGTGCCCTCTCCTGCCTTAAAGTTACACAGTAACTTTAAAAAAAATAAATACATTTAAAAACAACATTTTGGACAGACTTTATAAAACAATTTAATTTTGGGGTGTGCCTGTGGTCACATGTGGCTACACCAAGGTTTAGTTAGCTTATGGAAATTGTAGCATTAGATGGTATTATTAGTTGCAAAAACAAAACAATAGCACTGCCTCCAGCACCAAACAACACTTGTTCACTTGTTTAAATGTAAGTCAGAATAACTTACCATAGTCTTAAAGGTGGAAACAGAAGAATCTGCTGAAGTGGAGTAAAAATACCTGAATAAAATATCCCACCAACAGCATGATGGCATAGTGCTTAAAGAGAAAAAGAAATTGTGGTGTATTAAGTTTTTTTCCACATGTTTCCAACAGAGAGCTCTTTGTGGTCACAGTTGTTCACTATTCACTTTGGGCAATTTGAGTGCCTTTAAAGAACCCAGCGTAGCAAGAGGGCAACAAGCAGTTTCCAAAGAGAGACGTTTTTTTTTCTTCTTCTTCTTTTTCTCCAGGCATAAACGAGTAAAATACAAATAACAATTGCATTTCACAGAGTTCAATTACACAAAACGAAGTGACATTTTGCTGTGTTTACAAAAACATTCTTGGTATTTCACATATGTGAAAAGACAGCATGATGGAAAAAAGACTGAACAAATATTCCCACTCTCTTCCTTCTCCATTTAAAATATTTCAGTTTGGGGGTCCATGTCGTTAGCTTGTAGACGTCTGAACTAGAGTAGTGACAAGGGGACTCTAAAGGCTAGAAAGCCCTGTAGCCTGCTAACCTGGCTCGCCAGATAATCTGTGTTTGTTACAACCATCTGAACCAGCTTTAAATGAATACCTGGTCTGTGAGTGGATTAATCACCTGTCAGTAATTTAACTATTTTTTTCCAATCAGAACAAAACATTGTTTACATTACTAACAGTAAACTGGTCACTACATCGTCAAACCTAAAATACGCCCAGAACTGTCAGTGTGGCTGCATCATTGGTGGAACCACCAGGGGTGCAAGATGGATTTCCTTGAGCTCATAAATTCAGCGGCTGTATAATGTAAAACCTTGCTGCTTTTATGTAAAATTTAATATATTATTACTTAACTACAGTTACTTAGAAAACAAGCCAATATTACAATTTAGCTTTAGCTCCATCAAATCTGGGTGCAGTGATTCCTTTTCCCTTTCTTCACATACAAATGTATGCAGTGTGTCGATATTGCATTGCCTTCAGCAGGACAAGATGGATTATAATGAATTTATGAACCCACAAATCTCGCTTTTAAAAATCTTTGAATAAGACGTAACTGAAAAAATACTATTGTGCTGTGTATAGTGTAATCTTTGCCTGTGAGAGTTTTTGCATCTCACTAGTCAGTCAGAGTTCATGTGTGTGGCTCAGAAGGCTCCCTGGGCTCACACGGTTGTCCAGGCTGATCTGCAGATCTCATGTGAGCCACAGTACTTGCAACTTGTTGTATGGCAAGAATAATGAGCAGATACACAGCGGCTGCTGTGAGCCTGCCAGAGGCGACTGTGCCCTCTGCGTGTCTCTCCAAGCATGAAGACAGCAAACATGAAGACCCCCAGAAGTTTACGATGAGTTACTGTGGACAGAAGGGGATGGGATTATATTTTGAGACATAAATACAGTAGACTATAACCAACCACATGCGGAGAGTGTGCAGAGAAAAGAAAGCTGAAGCTGTAATATAAATGTGGTATAATGAGATCTTAGGGGACATCCTTCTGCCACCAAGACTGTTACAATACATTTTATTTATTTGTACGTATTTCAAAAAAAGGAAGACTGTTGTAGTAGAGGCAGTGGTGTTACAAAAGTTTAGTGTAGAATTTAATGGAAAAGATAGACTTTTCTATTAAAGAGGCAATTCATAACTTTTAGTAAGTAGAGGGCGCAGAACACACTCTACAACTGTTGTTATGACAGCGGCACCATATTCATGGATGTGAATCTTTACAAGTGGAGACTATCCAAGCTGACCAGATTGGAAGAAAAAACATGTCCTCTGAAATGGCAGAGTCCTTGTTCCAGGGACATGAAAGCTACATTGGAGACTCTAGCTTTCTAAGAACCATCAAAGTGATTTTGAGAATAGGTATTTTTGGGCTAAAAGGTACGTGGTGCTTCTTTAAATAATGGGTTGGCAAAAATACTGCTTACTGCCCCTTATTTAATGTTAAAACATTTTAAACAATAAGTGCAATTGAGATTCTAACATTCATTTCATTTGCAAGATCATAGGGATTTTACATGTCTGTATAAATCTGCTAATGTATTCCTTTTTGTTTGAATAAAAAAGTTTACACACTGCAACTTTATATTGATGATATGGTGACAGAATTTTGAGAAACAGAAAACAAACAAACAAACTATTGTCAGTAGGCTGGCAGAGCAATTTGTTAGCACTACCTATAACAGAAAACATATTTGGGCCTTTGATTGTCCAGACACTGTTTTCTGTTGTTCATCATTACGGTTGTTGTTATGGTTCCATAATTTTACAATGACTTATATGACTCTTGCATTAATCAAAAACATGCAGCCTATATGCTGGCAAAATGATGAAGTAATGAAAATAAATGCTAGTGAGTAAGCAAAGCAATGTTGTGGAGGGGGACTTTGATGCAGAATTCAAAAACTAAAAAAAAAAATTCTCCTCAAAGGAATGCTGGGTCATTGTATGGCCACAATTTTGGTGACATCTGGTGGGTGACTGCAGTTCCACACCCAACAGTTCTCCTTTTTGCAGCTGTGAACAGCTATGGTAGCCTTGCAAGGACATGCTGACATCCATGAACAAGCCTAGTTGAAATCTAATCTAATGGTCATTTCTGTTTTTGAAAATTGAAACAAAATTTTATTTTGTTCATAAATATAATACAAGAATGTATGCACAATGGCCAGAACAAAAAAAAAAAAATCTGCAAAATTTAAATAGCAGTAATAACCCCTTTAAAAACATATTTGACTGATTTAGTTGTACACTTTACACCACAGCAATTCACAAGATGCACATTTAAGTTGATTAACCGATTTCCTTTCTATTCTTTTGAGAAACATGATTTCTTTAGAACGTATTGGTCTTTGCCTTTTGGAATCAATAAAGTTTTCTTTTCATATTGTCATTTGTGTGCACTGTACTAATGAAAGAAGTATAATCCTGGAGCTGGTTCATAATGTATGTACACATCAGTCAGTGGACAGGTTTATTGGTCTCCACGCCAAACTCTTGCAATAAAGGGGTCCTGTGCATGTTGGGATATGATGACAAATCATATGAGTCATGTAAATGGTGTGAAGGTGGGAATGTGTATAGACTGTGCTTCTGGGGGGCTCTGGGGTGTGTGGGGGGTGTGGGGTGGTGACGTGCGCCGCCTGTGATTGATTGTGTTGTTATTGCTAAGGACTCTCTTCCGGCTGCCTCCGGGACCCTTTTCGATCCATCCACTGTCTGTTTGTACTGTGCCTCATAAATTTTACAGCTCCGCGCCGGAATCTACTGGGAGCTTAAACAATTGCTTTATTGATGGAATTTCTTTCATACGACGGCAGGCAACACATTGGACTGGCATGGGATGAGTGGTCATGTAGTAAAATGAATATTCTCGTTTTATTTATTTATTACCTTGCATTTAAGATTCAAATAGGTGAGTCTGTCCTTGAAATGGTCCATTTGATATTTATAGCTTATTTTATGTAAATTTTATTTAGCAGGAGCGGGGATATTATGTTGTTTGCAAAGTTGTCTCATTATATTCCCTGTAGAGAAATAAATGTAAAACTGTAACATTAAACAAAGACTCTGTTTGAGATTAGCATTAAAGCCCAGATACTGCTCATGCTAAAATTAACTCAGACTTAATATTCCACTGCAAGCAAAAACAATTTGTAACTTATGGCAGCGCTGTTTTGTTGAAGATGTGTGAATTACTACAGTCTAATATAATAAGTAAACAGTATATAAGATACTGAAAGCCATATAAAAATAACTGACATTAAAAAGCGGACTAATAAACGGTGATGTCACCCACTGCTGCAGTCATGGATCATTGAAAGCCTAAGACCTGCCCCCCTTCTGTGAGACTGCATGGGTTCCCAGCTATTTTTTAATGAAAGTCAGTGGGAAGCCGTAAATCAGTGTTTTGATACCCTGCAGGTTATGCTGTCATTTTCTCCTGTGTGGCTTGTCAAATAATAGTAATTAAAAATAAATAAATAAATAAAAAACACAGTTAAATGCCAAAAAGTGCAAGTTTATTAAGTATACATAAAGGTACTGGATTTTCAACAAGAGGCTCAGGTTGATCAGGTTCCCCGACATATGGAATTTTGATTGGTAAAGGTCATATTCAAATAATAGAGAATATATATAATAAAGAATCCCAATATATGAACACAAATGCATAGAAAGTATCCAATAACTAAGTGCAATGTGCCAAACTGGCTGCCATTGTTGTAAAAAAACATGATGCACAGTAGCGTCTACTGTAAGTGACATACTGTAAGTGAGTGCATGGAGTTACGCTGTTAGAATATTGATTGATTTCTTCAACATATGTGTAACTGACAGCATGACAAATGACACAAAAATAGTTCACTGCTCCCCACTGACGGACTCTGTGATTTAAGCTTTCTGTAAGAGCCCGATGTTGAATTAGTCATGGTCACTATTCATTCTCTCAATGAAAGTTGCTAATTGGGGAACATAACTAAAAAGATACCAGGCATTACTCCGTGTAATATTTATAACATGGGTGCACGCAGCCTTGCATTTTACCCACCCTCACCTCACATTAGCAGTGTGGGCAATGGGCTCACAGATGGGAAGGTGTTACAACATTATAAATGAAGAAAAATTATGCTGGACTTGTTTTTTTAACAGATACAACTCCCTTTCCATAGTATTATTCGGAACCTAAGAAGCTGTTGAAAGAAATGTTGCAGAAATCCTCAGCGAATAAAGTCAGGGTTTTGGAAGCAAGGGTCATAAAATTTGCCTGTTCAAAAATGTAGGCATTTGTGTATAGATAGTCATAGTGTGTGGTATTTAGAACCTTGGTCTAAACGCAAAGAACTCATTTAAATATATATATTTACATTTTTTTTCTTAACTATAAGGCAGTTATCAACATCTCATTGAATTTTGTTTACAGTACATTTTTACGTCAAATACTACTAAAGGACATACTACAAACAATGACATAAAAAAGTATATATACTTGAGTGTATAGTCAAATGTACATGTAATGCACTCAAGTTTTCCTCAAGTAAAAGTCTTGAGAATGTTAGTCAGGCAAGACCATAATGCTTTGCGAGTTGCTGAAGGAAAATACAGCAAGTGTCTATAAACAATAAGTTGAATGCACAAGTTTGACCTACTGCAGCAATGTTATGATGATTGGTATTAGCAGAGTACCTATCAAAGCGCCTTAACAATTTTGTTATTTTTTTTGCCATCCATTAATTTATAACCACTCACCCCCAACAGCAGCCTAAGGACGTTTTGTGCTTTTCTTTTATTAAACAGTTAAACCAGACCAGTTTTCCCCAGAAAATACTACTGCATTAGTTAGATCAAACCAAAGTTTAAAACTTACCTTAAACTTTTAGCTCTGAGTTCAGCGTCAAACCAAATGATCTCAGCCTCGTCAAACATTGCATAAATGCATTGCCAATATTTATCCACATTTTAGTTTGCATATTTTACTATTTCGTGTTATTTCTCTGTAAAAAGACATCCTGCACCGTAATAAGCACTTTTATTTGTAGCCATTTGGTAGCCAGGGTCATTGGTGTAGACCAGGTATTGGCAACCCGCGGCTCCAGAGCCACATGGGGCTCTTTAGATCCTCTTGCGGCTCTTTTTTTATTTTATTTTTTATTGATTATGTTAATTTTGGTTAATATGCACAGAGGACTGTATCTTTGCGCATGAGAACAGGAGTGAAAGTGTTCATTGTTTCTTGATCACACCGACCAGGCTTGTCTTTTAAGAGTTAAAATGTAACAAAGAAGGGTGGTCATATTTTTATTATAAACACTGCTCCTAATGGCAGATATTAACCATTATTATACTCCTTCACCGATTAAGCTGGTATATCTATGCACTGTGTGTGTGTCCTGAGCCTCAATAAATAGTAATAATTGATATGCACAATTGTAAACTAGCAGTACAATAGCAACTAGCTTTACTCCATGATTTCAAAGGATGGGTGTGTTTCAGAGTTTTGATAGGATCATAACTGTCCACTGGGGTTCATCTCAGCCCCAAACTCTGCAGCTGCGGTGCGTAATAACACTGCCATCGTGGTGCAGCCACAATAATCTGTCCGTGGTCTCCACAGTGCTCCACACCAGGACACAGCGGCATTCTTATAATAGGATGTATATAGACATACAGTATAACCACTGAAAACAGCCTGAGGCACATGGCTGGACACACGCACACAGAGTGAGAGGAGATGACCAACCACACAGGCGCATCAGCGTGGACCTGAGCTTTGTCAACTTAGCATTAGCGTTAAAAAACACATGAAAGCTCCACTTCCTGAAGCGGAGAGCCCGTTGATATTCCCAAAGTAGCCTACTTTAACAGACTAGGGATAAAATCCAAACTCTGTCCTCATTTTGTAAAGAAGATGGGTCAGTGAGCATTATCAACAATTCAAGTGCGCTGTAAAACTTAGTGCTACAGTGCTATAAGCTTTTGTATACATTTATTTTACAATCTGTTATTTAGAATTTTTGTAACAAACATCAAAGTGTAGCCTTTATGGTCATATTATTTATTCTCACATCACATGTATGAATTTTTCTCCAGTTGTTTAATAACAGTGATCATTTATTATGCTGGCAATTATACATCAGTCAGCATTTGTTAATGATCAATAGATTATAATATACAAAAAGGCTAATTTAAACTAAGTTTAGTGTTCAAAATGTAAAGCTCTAAAATGGATCTATTTGTTATGGCTTCCAACAGACTTAAATTGTAATTTTTTTAGTGAGAAGTGGCTCTTTTGCTCCATAAAGTTGCCAACACCTGGTGTACACCAATGGGAGTGGTCCTTTTTATTGAAGTGAGCATGTGATTGGCCAAAGACCCATAACGGACTGAACATTCTCATTTACTAAGATGCTTGGTAATCAAGCCTTTAATTGAGTCTACCAAAGTCTATTATATAATGTAACCCTGTGTATGGACTAGGGTTAGGGACAAAGCCATTGTTATCATTTGTCTTGATTACTAACCTACTAATCTATGTCAAGGTCACTGAAGCCAGGGTTTTTGTAATAGACTTAGATCAGATCAAGCCCAGTCACTGTAACCTCTCGCAATCAGCAAATCAGCCTCGTGGCCTGTTTTGAAAGAATAAATATTGCAATGAAAACATGTTTAATTCTCAGCAGGCTCTGCTCCAGGTTCGTGGTGAGTCAACCGGGGGTTGGGGAAATGGAGTACTGAAATATTTATCAGAGCGTTGCATATTCAGCTGAGGGTTCTTTGTGCGTGCTCGTGTGATCTCTCACAACACGTTCACAAATTAAATATTTATCACATTTAAATAAAAAGTCAGTGCTGAGTCTCACCGTGTGCCGTGCATGAGTGTGTGTAGCGTGCACGAGGGGAAAAGCCATTGGTGAGCTATCAGTAGTGATTGGTGTGGAGTCCCGGGAGTCTGTCAGGATAGAGATATGAGAGTCACCTCCATATCGACTCGAGAGTGGAATCAGCCTGGAACAGTAGCTGTGGCTTCAGAGGGGCTGCACACACAACATGGACACGGCAGAAGCTTTACAGACCTCATGCCGCAGTCCACACTGCACACTGGCCTGCAGCACACAAAGCTGAATCAATTCTGTCCCCAGTTCTGTTGATGAGTGCAAAGATGGGCAGCCAGTCCACGCATGGGTATGAGTCCTGGCTCGCATTAAGAGACTTCCAACATCAGTGACGTATTTTTCAGCCAAAGCTCCAGGCAGCACACCCCATTACTAGCTCTGACTTGTCAGTGGTCTAGAGCTCAGAAATTCTTTAATTAAACAAATCAAAGTCTAAATCTAAACTGTCAAAAAATAAAAATGATTAGACAATAACAGTTTGCAAAAATATATATTTTGTTTTATGTCCTGTGCAGGCTTTTTTTTTTATGGTGTAGGTACATTGGTATGTGTCGGAATATACTATCTGATCATTAATAAAGCATTTTACATCAGAGTGATTTATCAGAGAAAACATTTGTAAGGACCTTTTGTCTTAGATTCAATAAACCGAGCTATGTGTCCAGATATGTAAAAGATGGATGGAGTGAGTGAAAGGGACCATTGTAACTTTAATGATAAAACTGTTCCAATAAATAGGCCTATTGATGTTGTCTTTTTGAATAGACTTCATTAGATCCCTTTGTGTCCAGCTCTCCATTAGCACGCTAAAACAACAAATGTTTGGGAGGCATTGAATGTATAAGTGCAACAGAAGGTTTACTAAAGCAGCTTTGAAATAGCTGGTGTTAAAGGTCACCAGCTATTTCAAAGCTGACCTTCGGTTGATATTTTAGTGTGATCCAATTCCTGCCAATATCTAAAATTTTGCAGAGCTTTTGGGGATTGAATAGGCCACATTCACTGAAAATGCATAGTGTCTAACAAAGGTATCTCCTCAAGGTTATTCACCGTTTTTATTCACTTTGTTTTTCTGCAACTGCTCACTAATGCACAGTCACATTTGTCCTGGATTTCTTCTTTTATCAATGTTAAATGGTACAAGCTGTTTGTGTATGGGTTGAGAAACTGAGCACTAGTTACACTGTCAAATGACTAACAGTTGAGTAGCGAACTATCAGCTGGATTTATGTGAGATTTGTGTATTGACAACATCACTAAAATCCATCTGGCACTACTCCGGGTTATGTGTGTGCTGTTGGTTCAGATCAATGATATAGCAGTACTGACAGTTATGGCCGTGTTTCATGTTTGACAACAAGGCGCCCACTTTACTGTTTATTGTAAATAATATAGTGTTGCTTTGGTCGAATACAATTTGTGGTGGTGGCCGGTGGTTTATCAAATGATCTTCTGATATTCATTTAAAGGCACTGCCCTGTGTAAACACTTTTTGTGGGAGCTCCTGAAGAGTCAGGCAACATCAAAGGAGCAGGACAAAAAATACATTTAAATATGGAACATGTTTGCAAGGTGCATTATACTTATCATCACTAGGATAACCGGTTGTATTGTTGGGGTCATGTGACATGAGTTGGTTTATGGAGTGAGCATGGTTATATGCCTCTGCATAATGTGGTATTACCTCTACACGGCCACAACATACATCTCTCCTCAGATTGCCATGTTTACTGTGGATGTTGGTGAAGTGGCACAACCCAAATAAAAGTAGTATTTGCGGTTATACATTATGTCAATGCTGTGCCCTCTAGAGCAGACCTGGGCAATTTAAGGCCCGGGGGCCACATCAGGCCCTCGATCCACCCCTGTCCGGCCCTCAGGAGGCTTGTGTCAGAAAAGGAATTAATCCAAGACTGTAGACCATGTACAGTACTTAATACAAATGTGATACTTTTATTATATTATTATTATTTATATACTTTACTCAACTAGTGTCAACAATAATATAACACTCACTCAGCTTTTCACTCTGTTCATAAACTGCATGTGTTCTGTCAGCAGAGGTCAGGCAGGTATTTTTGTGTGGTGAGGGAAAGCTGGAATAGACTGTTATTGTTAAAAGTGTATTATGTTCCTGGTAAACGTTGAGGATACATTCAGATTCCTTGGTTCAGGTGTTGTTCGGAAGCCACCGCACAGAGTTAGGAGCTGTTATCATTAGTGTTTCTGCAGGTTGACTAGACTTAACTTTAGTGTTTGTTTAATAATGTTCTCAGGTGTCAATACACATCTTGAGCCAGCCTGGTTTTAGAACAAAATGAAGAGTGGATCTAAAACAGAGGTAGCTGTAACGGTGGCATATATTTCACATATATTTGCTTATATTTTAAACATTATGGTGCACGGTAGCAGAGTGGTTAGTGCTCATGCTTCACAGCAAGAGGGTTGTGAGTTCAAATCCCAGCCAACTCAAAACATCCTTGGCTGGTTCTGGCCAATTCAAAACATCCTTGGCTGATTTAATCATTTCATTTCATTAATTATGTGAACATGTACATGTCATGACCCATAGACATGACATGGGCCTAAAGTGCAATGCATTCAGACCAAGACACCCCCCATAACTGTTCATCACAAGATTCGTAGGTAAATAAAAAAACACATTTTTTTTTTTTTTTTTAAATTTATTGGATAATTTAACTGAAGAGGCTGGACATTTATTTTATGTGTTATCCAAAACAAAAGGAAGAATATCCAACTTGCAAATTTTGTCAGAATATATTGATTGCTTTTTCTGCAGTTGGTAACCAGAACCCAGTCTACTCTTTACTCCGCTCTACTGTGTGCACTGGAACTGTTTGCATGGTTCTTGCATAATCACACATTTTGTCTTTCTTGGAGTCATTTCCGCAGAGACAGACTTGATACCTGCCACATTTCCTGCCTGCAGTTCAAAACACCGGAGGATTTTGGGGTGTGTTTCCATTTGGACGTCTTTCACAACAGTTGCAGCAGCTGTTGATCATCCTTAAAGGCGCTGTCTTCCCTCGATATGGGGTTTTTCTCAGCATGTTGCCCAGCTGCTCCGGGAAAAGCCTCTTTCCACTGAGTTTTCCAATGTTTCCTTCTTTGCTGACTTTCCTCTGTGTTACAAATGCATTGTTCATTATTAAGTGATTTATGAAGAAAATGACAATGGCCCAGTGGGCAGCTTTGAGTCTGCAGCTGGATGTGACTCTGACCTTGTCCAGGTTATCAATCGCTCCTTTTGTGTCACTGTGTGTAGTTCAAGGCAGTTTATGCTTTTCAGTCTACTTTACCTCTGAGGGCAGTGTCTTTGAGCATGGCACTCATCAGCGGGACATGTTCTTGTCCCGAGGCAACAGGAGACAACAAAAGCTTGTATGTGGCGGCAAACATAGAGATGTTCCCTGGTTTGTTTTGCTTGAAAGCCAGAGGCAAGAACCTACGTGATGAAAATGTAGATGAAGGTTCAATCCCATAGATTAACATAGACAAAATTATACTAGAAGTAGCTATTAAGATGTAGTTTTAAGTGGTCAGCACATATGTTGACCAGTTTTATATGGATTTATCCTGGTTAGAACTGGATTTGAACGGTGGTTTAGCTTTGACTTTGGCTAGTTTCAATGCTTTTAACTATAGCCAGTTTGCTTTCCAACTTTCAAAACAACAACAAAAAAACAATGTTGATTGTCAAATTTTCATGTTTCAAACAGCTTGGTTTCTGATGCCTCTCACCAATCCAAACAGGTCAGGACTATTTAAGCTTTAAACAACATAGACTATAATACACTAATGTGATTAACTTGAGTGGCAGTTCTATGACTTGATGTTCTATGGCTGAATTCACACTTATCCAACTGAACTACACTCACAGAGCAAATGCACATGGCAAGTGTGAACCACCCTCAAACAAATCAAACCTGTCCTCACCTGTGGTGCAAGTGTAACAATATTTACTGAGGAAATACAGTACAAGTACACAAAAACTTCAGTCCACCCATTCAGCAAGATATATCTCGAAAAGGGGTGCATCAATACTCAGATCAAACTAGTGCCGATCCAGACACAAAAGCTGGATTGGATATTGGTCATTGGAGTAAATACGCAGGTCCGATCTACTATGTGTAACTCTATGTATGTGGCGAGTACACCGTCAGCTCTTGGGGGAAGATGACAAGATGGAGCGAGTCAAATCAACGGTGTTTAGATTTACTCTTATTATAAACTACTCAATTGTTATTAAGAACAGTACGCCACAGTCTCTGTCTCTCAGAGACAGCAGCAGGGAGCGCGCTCTCACTCTTAGACCCAGTGCTGCCCACTTACAAGCAGAACATGGTTCAGCTGAATCAGGAAAGCAGGGTTGAAAGGGCTGCGGTTTTCCCGCAAAATTGGGCAGCTTTGTAAGTGTTCCCATGGATGAGAAAAATTGTCCGCAGATTGTGCTTGGCCAAGGCTATATGTAGTTCACACGATAAGACCAAATTTATCAGAATAAAAACTGAATGGCAGTATTTAAACCCCAATTCCCCCCTTCAAATATTAAATCAGGGTAAATAAATGCATAAGTATGCAAGAGAGGCATAAAATATGAAAAGGACTCACCAAAGCAACAGATGATCTACCTGTGTAAAAGTAGCCTGCTGTTTATCTCCCATGCACATCTCTTTCAGTGTTCCCAGCTTGTTTGCTCGGTCTGATTCAGTTTCCCCCTCTCAGTTTAACTTTAAAGATGTGGCATTTATCCAACAAAAAAGCTCATGGAACACTTTTACCCAATGAATCTGCAATGCTGTGCATAGCAATGTTGTACAGGCTTATATTTTCACTAACATGCAACATGAGAAAAAGCGCTATCAATTGAACCCACAGTGTAATCCTGCTTGAAACAACAGACTGCTACTTTATTTTTTATCCCGCCTCGAGTCTCTGATGCTTCTATTTAATTAACACGATTGCGAGACATACTTGCTCCAACTTCTCTTGCCTCCTTGTTATATTATATATATTGTTATATATATTTCGGTGGAAATAATGAGGGGTAAAACTGGAATGGCGAACCAAGCTACATGCTGACCCCCTATTATTATATTCCACGGGTTTTGGGGCAAGTTTCAAGTCAGTGTTGAACAAACCTGGCAACCCTGCAGGAGTGTGAACAGTAATTGTGTGATATATCCTCCTGCTTTGTCCACAGTTGTTATTAACAGTTGACTGTAGCTTCTTGTTAACAGCGAGCTAAAGAAAAGCTTACTGTTTGTAGCTTACACTTTTATCAGAGATGCATTTTATTTTTATGCATTTTAATGTGAAAGAGTGAAGCTACAGTCCCTAAAAATCCATTAGCTGGATTATTAACTTGTCTTCCCTTTGGTTTGATCAATGCTGACCTCTGGGTTACAGTAGCTACCAAAAGTATCAGGAATAAAAATTAATCATAAAAAAAAAATTTAAAAAAAATGCTCTTTTCTAAGTTGAAATTGAATGTCTATACAATGGTAAAAGAGCTGGTCTTTGTTTTTATTTGGATAAATGTACACATTACAATTAAATTTACTGATACCCCATCTCCATCATGGGTCATGTGACAAATGTGAGGGTCTTTATTTATATGATATATATAAAAATGCCAGTTGGATCGGATTGTTGTCTGATACCTGCAGATACTCAAAGCACCTGGATCAGGATCAGTACTAAAAAAGCTGGATCACTATATCCCTAATTTCTAAATTAACATGTAGCCGACTTGAAACATATCTTTTACATTTTCCACCTTGTTCTTGCACAAGAGTTCACTTAAAAAGCGGACCGAGACCTTTGTTTTTTTGAGTGGCATGAGCACAGAGTTTAATGGTACATTCATACTCTCTAAAGAACCAGGCCTTCTGTGAAAGTTAACAAAATGAGTTTGATGATTTATAATTTACTGGGGAATAAACAGGGCTGGTGTGCACTTCAAGTCACAGATACTTTGTTGTTTTTGTCTTTTTTGCGCAGGCACTATTTACAGTTCTGTGATCATAGCTTGTAAAAAGGTTGCTTGTGTAAGTCTATTCTCTGGTGTCCTCCACTGAGCTCAACAACAAATGCTTAATTACTCATGTACATGCGTTTCCTGTGCTAAAGTCCGTGTTTTGTGAATGTAAAACCCCTGAGTAAATCTAAGTGTTATATGTTGCTCTGTTTGTTTACATTGCACTGAATGCCTATAACTCCGTGGGTTACTGTGTGAGTCTCGGGGCTAATGATATATCCATGCTCAGGACACAGAGAGAACATCTCCTGCCCTGACTGCAGCTGAGAGGGACTGTTGCGAGCGGACTGGGCCCTCTGCTCGTTGAGAAAAGTAAGAGCAAGTCTCCCTACAGCTTCCAATAACTCCAAGAAGAGTCGCTAGATTTGTCACTAGTCACTTTTTTGAAAAAGAGTCGCTTGAGGGTTCTGAATAGTAAATTTAAGGAATAATAAATTTGCCAAGTTGGCAACACTGCCTCTGTGTCACTGATAAGTACTTCACATTGCTGGTGCACCGCTGATGCAGCACTGTTGTCATTTTGTTCACGTTGCAACAGTTCTGTTTCATGCTATTGAGACACGCGGTGTGGTGGAGCCTTTACGATTAATTAACTGTGGCGTTTTAAACTGGTTAATCGCTGCATCCCTATTCTGCAATGTCTTGATTTGAGAAGAGTAAAGTAAAAAGGTGTTCATCAGATCCCTCCGTGGAATCCAGTTTTGATGTACCTTCTGTTGCACAACACAATTCATTGTTTCTTCCTTTTCTTTTGTCCTTAGGTGTGACTGAAGTGTAGGTCAGTGTACCCCAGTCCTGTGAATACACT